>JAKCPI010002711.1:0-28066 GCA_023213315.1 Euborellia annulipes
AGAAACATTAGACTTAGTTCGGGTAACTTACTTGTTAGTTGGAAGTTTTAATCCTTGTGAGTGAATTATGAACAAACAAAACTCCACTAATCAAAATATTTAAAAAAAAAATAATTATAGACAAATGAAAGGGTATTTTGGTGCTATACTAGAATTAATACTATATTTATATTACTATTCCAAACTTGTAATTCCCTGATGACTCATTTGTTGCGGATTAATTTCTTCTCCCTCTTTCTCTCTTATCATTCGCGCATCTTAATTATAAGATAATTGCCTCAATTAGTATCTTCAAAAAACTCTCTGTTTATCTTTGACCTATAAATATGAAATTAAACATGAATACAATTTATCTTTAACAACATATTTAATTAATTAATTGTAGAGTTGTTAATTTCTATTCTAACACATCATCAAATTAATATAATAAATAATTAAATTCGCTTATCAAATCTTAATTGAATTTATTTTTATTCATACATTTTTTTTATTTTAGATTCCCTTTAATAAGCCTGTGAACCTGAACAATTTTTTACATACTGTATATCTAGTAGCTATACAAGCCCAATTAACAATGAAAATAAAATTAATAATTATCCCTCGCGCTTGGTGTAGGGGTTAGCGTGCTGAGTGTCGCTGGTTCGGACCCCAGGCAGTCCGATGATTTTATTTAAGCCATTTGGATACCAAATCCTGGCATATTTATTTATAGTCTATCATTTCGTGCTCAAAATAAATTCATTAAGATTAAATATAGGTCTACATATCAAACACCAGGTTATTTGTTTCAAAGGTTTTATTAATTAAAAATTAACACTTAAAAAATAGAAAATAAAAAATTTTTTTTTTAAAAAATACCCCCGGTGGGGGCCCCCGGGGGGGGGTTTTAAAAAAAAAAACTTAATAATAGGTATTTCGCCAATTACTTGTCATCATCAGAAGTGATTACATTCTAATGTACCCCTCCTGGGTTGAATCGCAGCGTAAAGTGTACTTAAACTATTTTCACGTAAAGTTTTATTGATATAGGCTACTTTTTAAAGATTATCTAAACAAATTATTGATTTTTGAATTTTAATCAAAATCGTTAGAGCGAATTTTGAAAAATCGAAAAAAACTGAAAAAATACATTAGTAAAGTACTAGTACCCTTTGGCTGATGTGATTGAAATTTCCTGAAATACTTGCAACATAGGTACTTGGCTTAAGTATAAAATTTGAGTATGAAGAGTTTTTTCGTTTTTGAGTAATTCCTATTAACCCACATGTTTTGATATTTCACTTGAAATTAATTTATTTTATTGAGAAAAAAATCTTAAATTTCAAGAAGATCGATTCCAGTTAAAATATCAAAACATAATATTTATGAAAATTTCTCCAAAAGAGATTTTATTGCTTTTAAATGCCTGTTTTATTGCTTTTCTTGAAATTGCCATTAAAAGGAGGCGATTCCCTTTAGCTTGAATTTGACGTCATTTTCACAAACATTTGAATGAATTTCACCTGAAATATAAAAAAAATTAAATAACTCAATAAGGAAAGAACTCTCGATACTGAAATTTTAGCCGTTTTAGCCAAAACGGCTCGTATTTAAATTCTTATTTATTTTATTTTGTGAAACGTTTAAAGTCTATATGGCCTAAGATGCCGAAAAGACCTAAAAAAAATTTATTTTTGAATGAGTACTTTTCATTCGATACCTGCAATCGATACTGGCAATCAATATAAATTCGTTATAAATGATAGGAAAATTTCCTAAAGTACCAAACAAAAATATTTTTTTCTTTTTTTTTTCATTTATTTTCGAGATAATTTTTTCCGATTATCACTCTCCTTTTGTAACAAGTAAATTGATGATTGTTAGAATCTATTTATATAATTCACTAATGTCCGTCTGTCTGTCTGTCTGTCTGTCTGTCTGTCTGTCTGTCACGCTCTATTTAGGCAACTTCCCGTTGGAATTTTGAAATGAAATTTTTTTTGTATAAAGAGGACCTTTTCGGGATTACAGGAAAATTATTTTCATCCCGAAATTCCCATAACTTTTGAGTTATTAATTTTTAAAGTTACGATTTCTCCCATAGGAAATGTATAGAGAAATATTTATGTATTCTTTTCATTTGTGTATTCCATGAATGTAAACAAATCCTCAAGTAGGCTCTGGATTGAAATAGGTAGTAATTCTTTTCTTTTCATTAGTAAGAAGCAAAGGCGAGGGTCCGCCGCAGGCGGGCCCGAGCCAGCTGTCGGGGGGTCCAGGGGCGAAGCCCCCGCTCTAATGCAAAGGCGGGCGCCTCGGGTTCTCATAATCAAGAAAAGGCGAGGGTCCGCCGCAGGCGGGCCCGAGACAGATGGCGGGGGTCCAGGGGCGAAGCCCCCTGTATAGATGCAAAGGCGGGCGCCACGGGTTCTCATAATTAAGAAAAGGCGAGGGCCGCCGCAGGCGGGCCCGAGCCAGCTGAGGGGGTCCAGGGGGCGAAGCCCCGTATAAATGAAAGGCGGGCGCCACTGGTTCTCATAATTAAGAAAAGGCGAGGGTCCGCCGCAGGCGCCCGAGCCAGCGGAGGGGGTCCAGGGGGCGAAGCCCCCGACGCGAACCCGCCGAAGGCGGGCGACGCGGCTAGTAAATTTTTATCTAAAAGGAGGCTATCTATCTATATAGTATTATCATGAAAATAATTTATTAAACGAATGATTTATTATTAAAGAGATATGACATCAATAATTAATTAAGGGAGAGAGGAGAAAAGAAAAAAATTACAAGAAATAAATTCTTTTCAACCTATAAACCAAGTATTGAAGTAATACTTTGACACATTCACCAAGGAAAATCCTCAAGCTTGATTGATTAAGTATCTACATCAATATGAAGAAATAAATATTGTAATAGATAGAGAAGGAATTACAAATTTTAAGAAATAAGGAAATTTTATAAATTTCTTATTGATTTATAGAACTAACGTCCATTTGCACCAAAACATCTTAGATCATAACCTCGCCTTGAACGAGGTTTGGGGGCAAGACTTGGCTAAGCATTGGGCGAGGCTTGGTTCAAGCCTTTGGATGATAACAATGTGTTGGTGTAACCGGACATAAATGATAGGACTGAGATATTTTTCGTCCACTCTCTCAAAATTTTGAAGAATAGACGAACAAATAATTATGATCATTTAGAAAATAATAAACATTTCTTTGTATTCTGAAATTTACTCAATATTTATCTATTTGCTCAGGGACCCACATCTTGTGGGTACGTGGATGGCGACCACGAGCTACCCGAGCTGGAACAGGCAGTTCTTCAGTTCTTTAAATGTCTGTCTCTTCCTTCCTCTTTTCAACAGGCGTCAGACTGTGCGAAGGGCCGGCCTGTCCTATTTCTTATGGTCGTAAAAACGTATGATAGGGTTGGGGGGAAATAGTGAGGTCCGCCGACCCCGCATCGCGGGACAAGGCAAGGAAAGAAGAAGAAGACTCAATATTTATCTATATTGTAATATATAATAATGATTCAAATAGAATAATTTTAATAAATCTCAGGACTTTTTTCCAAAATATTTAAAATGAAATTAGGGGCAGTAAATTCATTCAAAAGTCCAAAGTACTATTTGATCCAGCTGGATGACGATTTTCTGTAGGGCCCACTGTAGGCCATACAGCAAGTACACGAAACAATGTCTGTCTGGATCATTATACAAACTTTTTACTTTTCGCTGAACCTACTAAACTCTAATTTCCATTTTAAATAGAATAATTTTATTTTCAGAATGTGTAATATTTCTTTATTGAAATTATTTACTTGTTTCAGAGGTGAATTTTTTTATAGCACGACTAAGAGAATAAAATATGAATCAATCCTTTTATTTCTTAAAAATAATGAAGGAATTCAACAGTTCATTAAACGCTCTATGTTATTTTCTTTTCTTTTTTTTTAATAAATAAGCATCATCTTCATTGGAATGTATGTATTATCGGATAAATAATTTTTTGCAGAAAAATCTTGGTACACGTTTAAGTTAGTTTAACAGTCAATAAATTGCCAAGTGTCAGTGGTTATTTACTAAGAGAGAGAGGAGAGAGGAGAGAGAAAAGAGACTTGACAAACAAAAGGATTCCTCCTCGGTTTGAATGTGAAATGACTATAATTTGGTCTTAAGGCTCGTTTAGGCGCTTAATTCAGGGTGGGGCGGGGTCCCGGATTCCAGCGCGCGTGCCTAGGCCCCGATTTCGGCCAGGGGTATTGTCTTAAAACACACCTGGCAAACGCGAAGGGCTCGCCTTACTTCAACTTCAAGGATACCCTCCTCTGTATGGATCATCGACGTCTACGATGATCTGTCCGTCCATCCGTTTGTCCGTCACTCGCTTGCCAATCGTCACGAATGCAGTTGATAATACTTCTTGCATTCCAATTGCATCCATCCATGTTCAGTGTTTTCCCTTTCACCTACGTAGTTTGATTCTATAAAATCAGTCGGTGAGGGAGGGAGCCGAAATAACGATGATTCTACTTCTGCATTTTAAATATTCATTCGGATCTTCTTATAAATAAATCCATTTGATAAATATTTGTCTATTGAGATTTTGATGTATAAAAGAGTGTGGAGTCAAAGCAATTTTTTAATAAAAAAAATATAATGTTGCCATTGGAGAAGCGAGTGTTAGCCCTCCAACATAGGGATACACACGCCCGCACCAGGGACACAGTAATGCAGAACTTTGGATGGGAGTTTTTTTATAACTTCTACAAAAATAATTCTTGATTTTCTTAAAAAAGAATAGTATCCTCAGAAGCCAACGATACTTGTTCTTTTTTATTTTCGCTCTCGATTCTGGTATTTTATCAATAGTAGAATTTAAATTAATACCAGAATATTGATTTTTAACCAAAGAGTTTTGAGCTAGTTAGATTTATTTTCTATATCTTTCAGTTATAAATGAAAAGCCTCTTTTATATTCATCGGGAAGAAGATAGTCAAAATTGTCTTTCTCGAAATTTTGTTTTCTTATGCAACCGTATATTTGCCAAACCGTTCTGATTTTATTTTGGCACAAGTAAGGCTTCTTGTTTTAACTCTAGAGTCCCCTCACGTTTTAATTGTGACTTCCGTGCTCCCTTAAATCTACTATCGGTTATTTATATTTTGCCAAATTATTGTATTAGGTAAAATTTTCTAATTGCTTTCCGATTTATTTATAATACAATTTAGTAATATTTCTCTTGTTTTGAGCTTATTTATTTAGGAAAATACAACAATCTTCCATTCTTCTCCCCTCCCCTGGCTACTGCCCTGTTAGACCTATTACATACCTCGATACAATGGAATAGAAAAGACGTTCGTCTCCATTCCGTTTTGTTTGTTTTTTTTTTGTTTTTTTTTATAGGGGGTTACAATGATTCTTCCATTGTGCTCTCTATGAACGGTCTTAACAGAATGAAGGAATTTTGTGCAAATTTTGTCAGCTTCCTCACACATGCTTCAAAATTTTGAATATATGGGCAAAAAATTTTAACTCTTTGAAAATTATTGAATGCTCCACAAAATTTTGAATACTCGCTTTTTTGTGCAAAAGTTGCCCTCAATTTTGCACAACATTTTGAAGATGTTATTTTTGTGGTAAATTTTTGCAAGTGTGTGGGCCCCTTAAGTTTCAAAAGGTTTTTATTTAAGCTCATGCACATTAAAACCTTTTGAACCATAACTTACTGTTATTATTTATTTATCTATAATTACTGTAGATGAGATTTAATTAAATATTTAATAAGTTTAGGGACTGAACTGGCTTTTTTATTAAAAATAGACAAATTAATTCATTCCTATAAAAATCTAATAATTTTTGGACAAAATTATTATATTTATAAATAATTAGGTTTTTTTTTATTTTCATTAAGGTCTTTATCTGCATCGAAAGCCATTTAGACCCCGTCTCTATTTATTTCAATTGGGTTAGTAGCCAGTCCAATTGAAATAAAATGTCGCATGAGACGGGATGCCAACCCGCGAACCTTGGTATAAAGGAAGCACGCTAACCACTTTACCAAGGCCAGAGGGCAAATAATTAGGTTATAAGAATAATAACATTTATAATTTACATTTTAATTATTCGGAAATTGTGTCCGTTGATTCTTGAAAATTTGGAATTCTAAGGAAACTGAAAATTCTATGACATTCACACACAAATTCCGTTTTCCAGCGATATACAGTGTATATTAACAACATAAAAATGAGCTTGTTTGCTGGCAATTTTTCATAATTATTAAAAATGAAAAGAAATTTATTTTTAGTTGCACTTTTCTCTCTTACATTCATGGTTTTTGCACAGTAGACAAACCAATCGTTTACAATTTATTCCCTGATAAGCTAGTCAAGCTCCCCCTTCCCCCTCCCCTCGCCTCTTGTCTCTTTGTTAATAAATATTAGATTGTAACTTCGTCGACTCGATTGTAAATAATTGTTTTGACATGACAAATTGTTTTCCTCGTTATTTTTATTTATTTATTTTTTTTTTGAAGAATGAAATGTTTATATAATTTATAAATGAAGATTAACATGTGTGCTCGTAGTGGTAACATATCTTAATGAACAGAAGAAAGGTGTTAAAAAAATTGTCCCCCATTAATTAAATAGGAATATCTCATTTGATATGCGATAAGCATATCTCACGAATTTATATATTTTTTTTTATATATAAATTTCTTAGTAAGGTTTTCACTATTGTTTATTTAAAAGAAAAAAAAAATTCTCACCTCCTGATTTATTTCTGAATTTCAAAATAAACACGAGAACACCCTTCCTGTTTATTTTTCAAAACAAATGATTAGAAATTTAAGCGTAAAATTAACATTTAGATCATAATTTAGATAAAATAAATTAGCTTCAGATATTATTATTCTAAATACCTTTTATGTCAAAATTAGATTAAGATAGAAAACTTTTGTGGACTAAATTTGTTTTTTATATATCAAAATCCGTCCTCTTATTCTCGAGTTTACATGGTAAATGGTAACATTTAAGGTTATTGTTAAAAAAACATTTCGCTGCTGCTACTTTTTTTTTTTTCTTTTTTTCAACCCTTCAAAAAAAAAAAAAAAAAATTTTTTTTTTCTAAGGGTCCAAAGGCTAACTTCGCCACCAGATATGCGTTTTGGTTTAACTATTTAGAATAAATTAGAGAAAAACACACTAAATAATCAGTAATTCAGTAAAATAAGCTTATATGAAAATTAGAAACCGACCGAATATTCGGTTTCCCGGTTACGGTTTTGGCCATAGTTTTGGTTTCGGCCAAAAGTAGCCGAAACTTTCGGCCGGCCGAAACCTGAGTCAGAAAAGATCGGATGAGACTCGCATGCAAAAAAAAGGTCAAATGATTCGCAAAAGCGGAAAAGGTGCGGAAAAAATTTAGTCTTCCTAAAAAAATGTAAAATGATTTTCACGGGAGGGAAAAAAATTTCAAAAAAAAAACATAAAATGATATGAATTTTTTATAGGAAAAAATACAAGTTTCTGTTTCGGCCGAAACTAAGATTAAGGCCGAAATTCGGTTTCGGTTGAAAATCTTGTTTCGGTCGGACCCTAATAAAAATAATTAAAATATTGAATATAAAATTTTCTCTACAACTCAGAAAATATCTGTTCAGGGGCTTCATTTTTTTTCCTCATTACGAATTTTAGATAAACAGCTTAATACTGTGTATTAAACTATTTAATATATAAAGTTTTATTTAGGACAGAGCCTAAGCCTCCTGAGTCCCCTTTCTATAAAAGCTAATTTATTCAATTTTTAGGATATTTAACTTGTAGGCTATTTAACTTGTTAATTCTTCTTTAAAATTTGCCAATTTCTAATTCTTCAGTAGGCAACATAAAGGGATATTTCATTTATTACATATGAAAGTGATGACAATGTACCAATTTTTCATAAATTTCGTCTCCAATTAATCCCCGGATCGAAGGAGTGAGAGAGATGACCGACTTTCTGTCGTCGAGTCGATTAATAATTCATAAACCCTTTTTTTTTTTAATATGTGTTGAGTGCGTAGGAGGTCTATCGGTGCGTTGCGTTTCGGCCTCTGGTTCGTGCCTTTGTCAGGCGTGTCCGGGGCGTGTCATGTAAAGTCACGGCTGGCCGTGCCATTCATGTTCCCGAGGGCGACGACGACCCCCAGGGGACCTCTCTGTGTTTCTCTCTCTGCATTCCAGATCAGAACCATTGACACCTTCCACTTAAGTGGGCATAATGGAGCATGACTCGCAATTTCTTACCTCCATTTAACGAACTAAACAAACAATATATAGCCAGCCACACAGCGAGAAGAGATAAATCACCTTTCTCAACCCTTGATTTGAAAAATTAGCCAGCGTTTAGTATTGGTATTGTTTATTTTCAATTTGCTTTCTCATCCGAATTTGATTCTTAAAATGACAAGGTTTTTTTTTCTCTTTTATAATAGAGTAATTAGGAGAATATAGAATAATTATTAAGCTGGAGATCCCGGGTTCAATCTCCGGAGGCAAGGGGACGTTTGACTCATTAGGAAAATGAATATAAAATATGTTAAATAATTATTTCAGATTATAATCTGACTTGTTAAATCAAAATGGAGGCATTTAATTTGTTCACCTGATTAAAGCCCGTCGTACACGAGGACATTTTTTAAGCAATTTCTGGCGACATTTCTGGCTCCATAAAAATGTCTTGAAAAAATGGCCTGAATTTCTAGCTTGAAAAAAAACCTGACACGAGGACATTTGTATTTTTGGGGCCAATTCTGCGCAGAAACGTGCGCAGTTTGAAAATTTAAACTGACAGCTGAATCAAAAACTTTTTTAGGTTAAAACTATAAGAGGCCCTTAATATATATAGAAATATATATTTATTAATAAAAATAATATATAGACATACCTCTTTTTGAAAAAAATAAGCTAAAAATTGTTTTTTAATATCTATACAAAGGATTTTTGGTTTCTTTAGATAAATAATAAATATTATATGCACAATGAAAATTTTATTTATTTAAAATTTTGTTAATCATAAAACTAAAATATAAAGAAATGAATGCATTAATATATTATACAAAATATAACTTGATTGTGATTTCCAAGCCTGATGATTATGGTTTATAACCATCTGAACTGAATGTTTAGTCGAAAATAAACCTGCAACCAAAAAACTACCGTGTTTTATTTTATTAACTATCAACTTCTCAGTTCATCATAAAAAACATTTCCACAATTTAAATTTAAATCATAATTGTTTGTTCAAATTCATCTAAAATAAATATTTTAGTTATTATCAAAGATTATATTCCAAATAAAAATTTAAATAAATAATAGTTATTTAAAACAAAGTATTCATTTACCTTATATTATAATATAAATATATAATCTAGATATTGCTCTTCTTTTATTATAAACTATAATTTCCAAAAAAGAACTGCAAAAAAATATATTTTTATTAATTATTATATTCCAAGTGAAAATTTAAATAAATAATAATGTTATTTATTAATAATTTAATTAAATAAAAAATTCTTACCTTAATTTTATTTTCCAAATGAGGTGTGTCGATATATTTTATATTTTTATGATAATTTGACAATATAATTATTTTAAAGATCTGTCAACTGCTGTCAAAAACTGAAAAATTCTAGGTTATGATGACAACAAATTTCCAAAAAGCGGTGTTGCCAGATATGGTCGATTTACTGCGCACCCTCTTTGCGTCGAATTGGCCCAAGAAAATAGAACACGGGCTATTTTTCTGGCGCGATCAGACAACTTTTCGTCATACACGGAGACATTTTTCTTGACCGAGAAATGTCTTCAAACGGCCATTTTCGACGCGTTTGCGTTTGTGCGCATTCTGATTGCGCCGATTTGGCCCGAAAAAATAGAACAAACATTTTTTTTCAAGCCAATTCCAATTCCAATTCCATTTTTGCTGTCATACACGAAGACATTTTTATGGAGCCAGAAATGTCGCCAGAAATTGCTTAAAAAATGTCCTCGTGTACGACCAGGGTAATAGAAGGTAAAAAAAAAAAAAAAAAACTAAGATATTTTCTATTTATTTATTTTTTTTTAATTTTCTCTTGGTATTTTCTGGTCCATATTTTCTTTAAAAGTTTCTTTGCTTAATTTGTAAACAGATAGAAAATCTTTCTTTTGTGTAACTTTGTCAGTGAAGAGTTTTTTTTTTTTTTTTTTTTTTTGAGACCCCGTCCGTATTTACTTAAATTAATTAGAAGCCAATCTAATTTAAAAAATCTGGTGTGACTGGTCGCACAGCACACAACTTTATCTTTCCTACGGTAATCGAAAGTTGTGTTCTGTTCTTGTCACACCAGAATTTTTTGTGTCGACAAATATTTAGTTTCCGGCATACAGCTTCAAACAATTTTGAGGGCAAAATGCAAATAGGCCTATACATTTTAAAGAGCATCTAAAAAATAAATTGTTAATGAATTTTTGAGTGAATTTTGAGAAAATCGAAAAAAAAATAAACACAAAAAGTACATCAGTAACTTACTTTTTAGCCGATTTTGTTTAAAAGCTTATTTTCACTTCTAAATGGGGTAGCTAACATAAATATAAAATTTCTATCTCCTAGTTCATTTACTTCATACTTTATTTTGATCATAGACAAACCATTATGCAAGACTCACTGAACCTCAAAACGAGCATTTCCATCAAAATTTCGACATCGAATTTTTGACATGAATGAAATGGATCTATATATATAAGAGCAAATATATATATATATATATATATATATATATCTTTATATATATATATATATATATATATATCTTTATATATATATATATATATATATATATATATGAAAGTAAGAGAAAGTAAAAAATAAATTGATTCGATCAAGCGAGACTTCTGCTTCAAACAATTTTGAAGGCATAATGAGGATATACATTTTAAAGGGCGAGTCTCGAAAAACCGGTAATAGCCGATTCAGAAGCTAGTTACTCTAGGCGGCAAGAGATGGCGTTAGTTCTGCCCATAGGGAAACATAGATTTTAGTCCATTTCATTTGACCTAATTAATTAAAGGCAAAAAATTAATTATTTTTTAACCCAATGATTACTAATTTAATTATCTGTAAGATATAGACCGAATTTTTATTTTAAAATATCTTTTATTTAATGTGATTAATTTAAAAAAAAATCGAAAATCAAAAATAGGGTTTGTTTCTATAAGTTATAGATATTTTAAATAGCTTTAATTTTAAAAAAATTTGAAGTCGATAGTTTCAAAATTGTGGCTGCTGGAACCTCTCAAAATCAGCATCTCGAGACGCGCACTTTAAAGTTTATTTAAGTTTTTTTTTATATTTAAGTATTTAATAATATTGAATATTGTAGAATATTTTGTAATCAATTTCATTATCACAGAACTGTCTGGCTGATAAATGTTAAAGTGTAAATAGGCATTCGGGGTCTCCAAAAGAGCAAACAAAATATTTAATTTTTTTTTTTTTTTTTTTTTTTTTTTTTTTTAAATTTGCCAAAAAAAATAAATAATAAATTTATTGAGAAATATTCTTCTACATTTTTTTTCCACAGATGTCCCTTTTCTCCACCCTCTCGATTCTTTTCCTACCTGCTGTTCGGCCAATAAATGTCTGTCTGTCATTCGTGACCTTTCGGCCACGGATAAATAATATACGCCCTTGTAGTTTGGGACTCGAACTGATTCCTTTTTTTTTTCTCTCTCTAACTTGTCTCTGAAAATAATAGAATTGCGTGTCGTCGCTTGATTATGATTTAGCGGCGTCTCCTCCCCCCAACTCCCTGTCTCTCTTCACTTTTTCAGAACCCCCATCTTAACTTGAAAACCTTTTTTCACAACTCTTCGAAATTGGACTATTGTTCAAATTATAGTAATAAAAAAAAAACTCAATTGCGAGTTTAAATCGTCTCTTCAATTTGAAAATTCTTTTTAATACATCCAAATTAAAAAGATATTTTATAAAATATAGAGTAGGAAAAAATTATTTCAAATAGAAAAATAATATGGTATAATATACTACCCTCTTCTTTTAAGTATCTAGTATTTTAAAAAAATGTAACCTAATGATGAGACGAGAGAAATGAAATTTTTAGAAAAACAGATCTATTTATTTATATAAAAAAAAAAAATATGCGACGAAATTTCAAAAATTTCTAAGACCAACTTATACGGAGGATTTTTCTAAAAAATAAAATTTAATTTTTTTTTGTAATTTTGCTCTTTCGCCTACAAGAGACTTTTTAGGGGTTTGAATGAACTTAACAAACAGTTTTTCGATATTGTTTTAATACCACTTGCTTATTGTTTTATAATAAGTGAAAATGTTAAAAAACATCGAAAGAAATGAGAAAGAAGAGTTTCAGAAGTTAGGAACAAAATAAGGAACAGTGGGCAGGAATATACGACTAAAAATCTGGTGTGGCTGGCGCACAGCACACAACTTACTCTTATCGAAGGGTAAGAGTGCTGGTCACACCAGATTTTTTGTGTCGAGATATATTTAGTTTCCCAAGGGAGTAGCACCTTAGTTTCAAACTTGGCCACTTGCATTTCATAAGTAAAAAGTAAAAAAAATCAATTGATTCAAAATTTCCATAGGCTCTGTGTATTTTAAATGTTGACTGCTTGAAATAAACTATGGTTATTTTTTCAAAATTTTAATCTCATATTTGGATATTTTATACACAATAGAGAATCCTAAAAAAATACTTTCTCTCTATATATATTTTATATATGGACCCTGTTACGCATTGTGTCAAGCGCCAGCTACCGAGTTTTGAGAAAATTAACATTAAAGTTTTTTTTGTTTTCATTGGATTCTATATAATTTTTTCTTGTCAATTGTGCAAGTAACATTAAATATAAATTTTTTTAGGACATATTTCATAAAAAATACTATTAATTACAGCATTTGAAACAATATTCCGTCCTTAACTCAATTTTGAATTTTTTTGGCGCTTGACACACTAATAAATAACAGGGTCCATACAGGGTAAGAGAAAGTAAAAAGAACCTAGTGATTCCAGCCAAGACACCACCACCTTTAAAATGTTAAATGTAGGTGTAAATACAACTGCAAAAGTATCTCACATGCTAGCACTGTTTGAAAGGTTTTACTAAGTTGATTGTTGCAAGTAACAAAACTACCTTTAAGGTCTGATTACTGTTAAACCTGTAAAAAGGGGACGCCGTGGGAAATACAATAATCCTCATGAAAGTAGGCTACTGTTGTTTATGTGGTTCCTAATGGGGAAGGGGAAATTATTTTCCTGTGAACTTATATCACTATTTACATTTGATACTGTGAACATTGATCGGTTTTCATTTTAAAAAACTAAAAAACACTAAAATGGAATGAAATATTTTAATAAGAGCATTAAATTTTTAATTTATTATTTCGGTCTTTTTAAAATAAAATTTTAAAAAATAGACAACGAAATTGCTTTGACTCGTTTTTTCCTCTAAGCCTTTATAATTTAGAAAAATTTCTATCGGGACTGGAAATTAACCACTGACTCCTAGCACCAGAGGCGAGATTTCTGCCTCTGTTCTACGGTCTTGGGCTAAAAGAAAATAATACTTATTTTTGTAAGGAATGACAGTTGAAAAAATAATAATAATAAGATCATTAAAGAACTTATTAAAAAAAAAGATTAAAGAAATTTTAAAGAGGATACACTTAAGTAACTGTTGAAATGAATGAATCATTAATAAAAAATAACATAATGTTTGCGGTAAATTCGATTAATAATAAAAAATAAATCCACCATCCAAAAATAAATTCCAAATTCCAGAGAATTTGAGGTCAAACTAGGTTATCTTATATAAATCAAATTAATTTATCAACAACATGTAATTTTTCACTCTTAAAAAAAAAGGGTTTTTTGTTGATGTTCTTGTTGTTCAACATTTTTTTTTTCTGTTGAAAGATGAAAAATGGCAGGTATTTGGGGGAGGGGGGGGGAGTTGGGCGCACGTGTGCATTGGGGGTGCATTAAAGAGACATCAGGTAGAGGAGACCTCTTACCTGATTGTCGGCGCCGTCGCTTACCAATTGCACGTTTATGTCCCATTTACTTGATTCTTCACAAATTATAGAGCAACCAAGCAAGACCTCCCAAAAATCCCGCAGGGAGTTGATGCTTGATACTTAAAAAAAAAAAAATAAAAAAAAAAAAAAAAAAATAGGACGATAAATATTTCTATAAAAAAAACTGAATTTTTTCCTATATTATTATTAAAAAATTTTTTTTTACATTTTTATTTCAAATTATAGACAGCATTTTTATTTTTGCGGAATACCCGGGGGGTAAACATAAAAAAGGGTAAAGGCTGAATAAATATTGAAATTATAACAAACTACTAACTAGATCGATATAAAAAAAAAATTTTATTGTATTTATTTTAAATAATAAGAGCATTAAATTAATAATTTAATATTTCGGTCTTAAAAATAAAATTTAAAAAAATTGACAACGAAATTCTACTAACAATTGTAAGTCTATATAATGTACAGGCCTGCGCAAGGCCTGTGTGAAATATGTGGCCGCGAGGAAATTCCTACCTTAAATTATCCCGATTATAATTAAAAATTCTCCTAATAATGTATAAATCCATCAAAAGCTCGACATCGAACTTTTGCTATGATCGCAATACTTTCTCTCTATATATATATTTCATATATAGGGTAAGAGAAAGTAAAAAGAAAAAGAATTTCTGAGGTCACAAACCAAAATTTGTGGTTCATTTAAAAAATGAAAACAGCGCTCGGTGCGGTTAATCCGTTAACTAAATACGGACATCGTAGGGCTATTCGAGGAGGCGATTAGCAGAGGAGATAAAGCAGTTAAGCTTATTATAATCCTGAGTTGAGGACAACTCGAGTTCAAATCCACCTTATGGTAATAAATTATCCAATTCTATTTTCTCCTGAGGAAGGAAACGGGATTCCACCTCAATAACATTCCCATGAAATTTACTCAGAGTATCCACGTGTCAGGTCTGACACTAAGGGATGAAGAAAGAGAGAGGTTATTCTAAGCTACATTTTCCTTTTGGATATTTCTTTGTTTTGTAATTATTAGGTCTATTACCTATTTCCATCATTCAAATTTTAAATAGGTATTCACGTCAAAAGATCTGTTATATTTTTTCTGAGAATGGAACTTATACTAACTTATGACATAAATAAATTAACGAGTTATGACGAATCATTTTTATTCTCTCATTAATTACAGAAAATAAAAATTTGGAAAAAAGATAAAAATCTTGTACGATAGTATAAGAAAAATATTAATTTCACATGCCACAAAGCGTCGGAACTGATTTTTTTTTTTTTTTTTTTTTTTTTGCACAGTATTATATTTTATTATAAGATCCAAAAGAATCCATCTTGCTTTCTAATATTTCAAAGCAAACGCTTTAATTATTTTTCTTTTTTCATATTTGCATACAACACACGTTTAATTTGCATAAATAAAAATGCTTGAGCTCTTACTCACTCACTCACATGCAAACTCCAACTAAATCATTGTATTGATTTTTGTGAATTAATTAAGAACAACATCCCAAATTTTTATTTATTTATTAAATAAACTATTAAAATAATAAATAAAAATTGATTTTTTTTCTAAGTGGAGTGCATGGCCTTCCCCTCACCGATTTGAAAGAAATTTATTTTATGTGTAGTACTTAATGAAAAACAAATTCTGTTAAAGCAAAAGAATGCGTTTCTCAAAGGTTCATTAAAAAAAAAATGTTAAAGATTTGCCTGCATGTCTTAAGCCGTTACGAAGAAGGATATTTCTAAACGCCTTGGTGGCTAACTTGGTAGTGTTCTTCTACTACACTACCTCCTTTACATACTAGCATTAATTGTAAATAATACATAAAGGTTAAAATATATAAAGAGCGAAAATAAATCAAAGAAATTTGTAGAGCATGCATTTTTACTTTCTCTTACCCTATATTTTATTCTTACAACAAACTTTACATATTAAAAAATTGTAATATTAATAGGCTAATTATAATCTGTAGTGCCTTTGAAAGATGCAGGATGATTTTGACCATAAAAGCAAAGAAAACATTAGAAATGGTATTAGAAATATGCTTCTTCCCCACGACTTAAGACATTACTTGCAAATTTTTAACATTTTTTTTAGACGAACTCTTGAGAAGCGCATTCTTTCGCTTTAACAGAATTTGTTTTTTAATAAGTACTAAACATAAAAAAATTTTCGTTCAAATTGGTGAGGGAAAGGCCGCACACTCTCCTTGGAAGTAGTCTTTTAGGTATCTTTAAATTTGTTTAAAATCTTTTTTAGCATCTAGGGCCATTTAGACACCATCCCTATTTATTTCAGATGATTCAAACGAAATAAATTTTTCTCTCTTGGAACGGGAATCGAACCCGGGACCCTAAGCAGAAAAAGCTAATGACTAAATCTCTGAACCACGGGTCACGGGCTTTTTCATATCTTAGGCCTTGGAGACTTTAAACGATTACGATACACTTTATTGAGGCACATTTATTTATACCATTTGATATCTAAATGATTTAAATAAAAAATCATCGGTCTGTATGGAGTCCGAACTCACACTCCTTGGTTTTTAGGTTAATATTTGTCCACTCTCGGCCCCGAGGGGAGGAGGAATAAAAAATGATAATGTAAAAATCAAAGATATTCTAGCACAAACGCCTACAAAGGCATTTCATTTTCGAACTTATTTGAGAAACAAAATTTTGATACCTAAAAACCAGGATATTAAAAGTCAAGGAGTAACTCAAAAAAAAAGAAAAATTTTTTTAAAGAAAAATATAATAATAATTTTCGTCACTTTAAAGAAAAAAAATTAAATAATTTGACTTGACTCACTTTATCCAAGATAGTAATTTAGGAGTGCCTATTTCTCCTTGGTATCCACCCACTTAATGTTGTTGTAACTCAGTGAAATTTGTCTAACTCCTATTAGGACCGCATCAATTGGCAATCGCTGGGATCATAATGTTTTGGAGAGCGCCTCGGGGCGACAGAAGGGAGCCCAAGCAAGCAGCAAAGCATCACTATTTGTCGTCCCTGGCTTCTCTGGTAATGAATAATAATTATAGTAATAAAAATTGAACGTTCCGGACTCTCTCGAAGGTTGATCGTTGTTTCTGATAAACTTTACCTTTTTATCCAGAGTATATATAAGAGAGAGAGAGAGAGGGAGATGGAGAAGGGGGTAAATTTAGCTACCTATAACCAAGACGAGTGGAACATCTGTATCTAGTAATTTCCATATTAAAGCCTTGGGTTTTGGCCGGCCCTTGGGCGCTCCATCCATCCATCCAGTCATTCAGACAATGGACCAAAGAGGCAAGTTGGTAGCCGACCAAGTAAGAAAAAAAAGAGGAAAAAAGAGAAAAAAAAAAATAACCGGGGCGATGGTTGGTTTCGATACCATCGAGAGTGAAGAACAGAAGTTACTTGGCAGCAGATAACGCTCTCCATTATTACATGTTGATTTTATACTAATATGCATCGGCTCTTGCCAAAGATATGGAATTAAAATACCTCACGAGTAAATTATGGGTTTAATCAGTTCAAAGAAATCCATGGAAATTGCGGATAATATTTTTAGTAGCCAATCATAATAATAATATAAAATTAGTATTATATAGTAGCTGCACAATAATTAAAAAAGATTAATGATTTTTTTCTTTAATTGTCAAAATGACATATTGAATGTTCATTATAGAAAAAGGAGTGGACAGTCAGGAAATTAACCTTTACGAAATGAAACGCCTTTTGGAGACAGTTTAAGCTTTTATTTATTTTTTTAATTTGTTACTTTCTCTTAACCCTATATATGTTAATATATAGAGAGAAAGTATTGAATTCATGTCAAAAATTTGATGTCGAGATTTTGATGAATATATGTTTTGAGGTCCCCTGAATTCAAAAAAGTGGTTTTTTTTTGCGACATGGTCTGTCTATCTGTGGGTGTGTGTGGCTGTGTGTCTGTCTGTGTCTGTAGGTGTCAGTCTGTGTTCAATTTTAAGCATGAAGGAATTGAGGTACTAGGTTGGAATTTTATATTTAAGCCCCCCTGGGGCGTGAAAATAAGCTTTTAATCAAAATCGGCCAAAATTACTAGTAATTTACTGATGAAGTTTTTCAGTTTTTTTGTCGATTTTCTCAAAATTCGCTACAACGATTTTGATTAAAATTTAAAAATCAATTATTTTTTAGATTCTCAATAAAATGTATATTCTCATTTTGCCATTTAAATCTTCTGAATACCACTTTACTCTTGTACTTCATAGAGAAGATAGGAGAAATGGTTGCCATGGTAACAAAATATAAATATTTTCCCATACTTATATAAATTCGAATGCCTACGGGCTTGGTCTAGTTGGTAATGGGAAAAAAGTGTGAGTGTTTAAAAAAATAAATAAATAAATTCGAATGTTTTCGGCATCTAAAGCCTAAATGGTCCACATTCTTATTTATGTCAAATGATTGGTAGCCAATTCAATTGAAATAATTTTTCTGGTTTGGAACTGGAAGCGAATCCGTGACTCCACAGTTTCGGCTTTAATTGACTAATGCCATCTTCAGTCCAGTTTTCGAAGTAGAAGAATTGTACATTTTTAGATATAATAAAAATTAGTCATTTATTAAGAAAATACTTTCAGTATAAACTGAGGTGTGTGTCTTATTGTTAGATCACGAAAGTACTCGGGTAAATAAACAGGAATTCCGGTAATATCTTCAAAAAATAATAAAAATAATTTTTCTTTGATCATAATTTGGAATATATAGAGATATTTATTAAATATTTTTTTAATATATTCAAGATAATTGAGGACTATTTACTAATAAACTAAATATGAACTGAGAAATTGCGATACTTGACGAGACGAGGGCCGCCCTAGCTGTTGGGAGGTCCAGGGAGGCGAAGTCACCCTGGCTAGGCGGGCCGTGCGGCTAGTTTATTTATAATCATAATTAAAAATTGCTTTATACAAAATATTAAGTCTAATTCTTAATATTTATCTTAATCTAATTAATATTCATATAATAATGACTTCTTCGATTTGATTGGTGTTTGAAAAAATAGGGGGTGCAAAAAAGAGAAAAAAATTCTAAAAATAGCATTAATTTTGATTAAATAATCATAATCGAATTAATCTAATTTTAAATGGTTTCAGGTGTAAATAAAAAAATAATTCTCTCTGTTTTTTCTCTCTTATTTGCAAAATATGATAAGTATTTTAATTATATTTGATTATTCTACTTCCATGTGAAATCACGAAAGCCAATGAAACAAAAAAACAATAATAATCTGCTCGCGTGTTAATTTGGGCATCAGCAGAAAAATCTGAAAATTAAATTATATAAGGTCAATATGATTATTTATTTTTTTGTTAGATTTTGCAAAAATTTTTGAAATTTGTTACGTTTTTTAAATATTTTTTTACAAATGGCTTATTTAATTAAAAAAATTAATAGCTGATGACTTAATACAGGTCATGTGGTTTGGTCTAATGCTTAATGAAGCGAGAACTTCATCAAAGAAAACAGAAGAAATGACTCTAACAATTGTAAGTTCGGTTAACTCATAAATCCGAATGAGGGCGAGATCCAAACAACAAGACCTAAGGAATTCGAACAGTGGTGCATCGCTTGAAGAGGTGGTCAACACAAATAACTAAATAATGAATGGAGAATGCGATAATTCTTATAGAACGAACTACGCGTGCGTATTTAATAATTCCTAAATTATATAAATTATCAAGTAAGTTCTCTTTGCTGGGGGCTGGAAACAGAGTAAAGCAACAGCCATGATTGTGCAGTTAAATATGGGTGGATTTCGGAAGGAAGCCCCCAAAAAACAATCAATGTCCTCAAGAAGCCGAAAAAAGGAATTGTGGGCAATGGCTATTATATTATTTGTAAAAAAATAAGGAAAAAAAATTGTAATTGTAAGAAAATGTTTTACGCGCCCGGGCTGTAGAAAGTGGTAGAGAGCTTCTCTATTGTGGTACAGGGAAAAGGGTTTGCTTCTCGTCAGTAATTCAATAATCGAATTCATTAATTTAATTTAATAATTTATGAGATATAATTGAATAAGATATTAATATTCAATGAAAACCTCGATTCAGACTTCAAAAATCATAGATATATTTAATAAATTTGTGAGTATGTTTATTTGGGCTAAATGCCCCATGAGCTCCGGGAATCGAACCCAGGATCTCCAGCCTTACCTTATGCACCAGGCCACCGAACTAGCAACCAAAACCAACTAATAGATTCTCTATTGGCCGTGTATTTCTCTCTGAAAGGCAGGAGATCCAAAACATACTTTGTTCAGGTAGTTATTGATGTTGCCTATCTTCCAGTAAGCAAAAACAAACAACTCATGAAATACATGATATATGAAATTAAAAATTTCACAAAAGACTAAATAAATAAATTTCGATTTCATATTTTGTCACTATAAAAAGATGGCTTTCTTTCAAAAAATTATTTCAGTAGAGAAATATTCAAACTGAGAGGTTAAATGATTTTTGATGGACACATCTGACCACTAGTTATCTAGTAGAGGTGCAATTAGGTTTGAGGGTTGTGTTTGTGTTTGTGTGTTGGCTCCGGAGGCAGAGCAGCCAAGGCTAAGACAGGATTACTTCGTAGCGATTAGACGGTCGGCTGCCATCTGCATGCGCCTCGGGTCACACAGCAGCCGGACAAAGGCCGAGCCGTGCATTGCCAATGACGACGACAACACACAAAAATCAAAACGTTTCAAATGTGTTTACGTGACACCACACCGGCTGTTGTGCATGCCAAGTGTTTACAATTAGAAAGAGAAAGAAAAAACTCCCTTTGAGACCTTCTCTTTTTATTCTTAAAAGATATTTCGGTTTAGTGAAGTCTTGTATATGAAAAGATGTCAAGTAAACTAAATACAAGTTAAATAAAAAATTTTAAACATTTAGCTGGCATTTTAATAATATTTCTATTGAAAAACCACAGTCAGGTTTATTATCAAAAAACAGACGTTAAAATTTAACAAATTTGCGAGAAAGTTCGTGTTTGAATGGGCAAAAATTGCGCCCCCTGGAGTCGAACCAGGACCTCCACGAGGCGTAATTTTTGCCCAATCAGGGCACCCCTTAGGCATTCTCGCGGCGCCCTTGGGTGCCGCGTCACACCGGTTGGGAACCACTGCTTTATCTAGTTAAAATTTAAAATCATAAAAAGGGTGTTAAAAAGTAAAGTAATAACATCAGTGTTAAAAAATGATATTCTCTAAACAAAGTTTTAACAGCGACGTTAAGATTTTACTTTTTATCACCATGTGTTAACGATTAATATGAAGATAGCTATATGTTTTCTGCTTGTTCGTGTTTTCATACCCCTCGATAACCTCTCGATCATGCGCATTACTAACGCATTTTCAATATAGTAAGCCTATCTGACAAACCAGGGTTAAAAAATATTATTCTCTAAACAAAAATTTGACAGCGACGTTAACATGTTGCTTTTATCTCAAAGCTGACAAAATTATAACCTTACTTTTTAAGTTAAAGACGCCATTTTGATTCATTAAATAAGGCGTTAAAATATTAAAGGAACCCCCTAGATATGACATTAATTTTAAATACTATTGACTAAATGTTAACGCTTTGGGGCCTTAAAGTATTTGCTTACAGAATAATAATTTGAGACAAGGAGGTGTTAAAATGAATTAACGCTGATTTCAGATGTTAAAAGTTTTTGCCCAATTAGCATAACAATTTTAGTTGAAAATAATTATTATTAAATAATTATAAATCAATAGTATTAACATTTTCTAGGAAAAGAACAAAATAATAAAGAAATTATTCGCATCCTTTTTTTGTTTCGACCCTTTTAGAACTAAACCCTTAAATTTTTTTTTTATTTTCAAAGTGCATTCCTGCAATACTTTCGCTTCATTTTTGGACTCCGAGAGTCAGTCACTTTCTTCTTTAGCCTAGAGGCAAGCCGAAGACTTAAACGCCCGTCTTGGGTGTAATTCCTCTCTTCTTGGTCCGTATTCAGCCGGAGGCATTAAACCCCCATCCTATCCGACCCAACTAAACTGCCTTTCAATTTAAACCCTCTAATTTCTTTCCAACTTAGTAAAAAAAAATTTATATATATATATATATATAGATTCCCACTTGAGGCGAAAATAAGAAAATTGAGGTTGTGATTTTTATCTGGTTTAAAAATATCTCGAATATCTTGATCTGGCCGCCTCGGGGGCGGTCGGTCGGCGAAGCCTTCAACCTCTGCTTGTGGAGGCGGGTCTCTTCTGGTCCTCTTGGCTGCTGCTGCTGCTGCTGTTGCTGAAGAAGAAAAAGAACACGCAGACCCAATGCTGCGGGTCTTGTCCTAGTCGGTCGGCCATTTCTCACGGACTCCAAACAAAATTGCCGTGATTACTGCTTACTTAAAAAAAAAAAAGAATCTTTCGAAGAAAAGTTTCATTTACCATTATTAAGTTTTTTTTTATGTTCTTTACTTTGTTTCAAGTTTTTGAACTTTATTAAATTACATCTTTGGGAGAAAAAAATACACTTTTATTAGTAGATATAGGTTGAGTTGGTTGGCTGTAGATTCTAAATTAAGAAATTGATAGGATTGTCCCAGAAAAAAAAAATAGCCAGATGAAAAATAAAATTCTTTTATATTTATAGTCGACGTTTCGATCGCTTGTAGCAGTTATCTTCATGGCAAACAAAATTGTCAAATTAAGAAAAGATGTCAAAGTACTGAGTATTTATATCAAGTTTATTCATGTTTATTTATCTTTTTTTTTATTTATCAGGTCTTTAGCCTTTAGCCATCGGCATTGGCGTAGCCAGAAATTTTTGATGGGGGGGGATTCAAGAAGATTTTTTCAAAAATTTGAAAAATTTAAGATTATTTTAGGGAATTTATAAATCATTTTGGGTTTTTTTTTAGCTACAGTAAATTATTATATTTTACTTTCTCTATGGAAATACATGTTTTCAGGGCCCCTGAGTTAAAAAAAAGTCCCACAAAACGTGTCTGTCTGTCTGTGAACAAAATATCTCAAGAACAAAAAGAGTTAGGAGATTGAAATTTTATATCGAAGTGGGACGTAACACCAAGCTTTTAAACAAAATCGGCCTAAAAGTACTAGTACTTTACTGATTAACTTTTTCAGTTTTTTTTTTTCGATTTACTTAAAATTCGCTCTAATGATTTTGATTAAAATTCATAAATCTATTATTTTTTAGATGCTCTTTAAAAAGTGTAGCAATAAAAATGTATATTCTCATTTTGGCTTCAAAATTGTTTGAAGACCACTTTACTCTTGTATTTCATAGGAAAGATAGGAGAAATGGTTGCCATGGCAATAAAATAAAAATATTTTTCTATGTTTATAAATTTTCTATCTTGAATTCTAATATATCGGCGGAAACTAAACATATTAGTCACAAAAAATTTGAGGTGCGATCAATCACACCATATTTTCTTTTATTTTAACGATGGAATTTAAGATAATCTTCCCCCATGGATTTTCGTTGATACAGATAAGGGCAATTAATTTTTTTCTTAATAGAGGAAGAAATTATTTAATTATAAAAATTTAGAGCCAAAAAAGGTAAAAATAATTTTTTATACCCTTCCGGGATATTCCATGGAATACTTAATTTTTTTTTTTTTTTTAAGGAAACATCTGCAATTAAACTAGGAATAGAATTTTATTTTAGATTTATTATAACTTGCTCCCGCATGCTTTCTTTTCCGTTTCTTGTTTATATTTTTACAAAATTCCTTTGAAATTTTTTTAACATGTGGGTAACTGATGTTTTTCAATTTATTAACTTTTTTTTAAAGGAAGAATGTATGTATGTATCATTCGATCTAATTCTTTATTTTTTTGCTATTTATCAAACGAAATACCAAACAAGTTAAATATATTCGAAATTTATATATTTGAATCATATATTAATCATTAGTATTCAAAACATCTCGGTTCTTTTCGGACTTAACTAAGTAAGTAAGTCAAAGATATATATATTTAACAAAGCTGTGAGTGTTATTTATTGGCAAGGGCAAACATCTCATGGCCTTCGGGAATCGAACCCAGGAACTCCAGCCTTTCAAAGCTATAGGCGTGCTGTCCATTGCCCCAGGCCACCGGACCCTCAACCTACACCAATAATTTTAACAAATATTTTTAGCAATGCTGAAAATTGAAATAGGTGGCCCCCGAAAAACAAGACTGCTGAACGCCTGCCTGAATCCATGGATACTTAATAACCCGATGATTAAAAATGATTGGGGGATCCACACCCCCGCAGAAGGTCTGTATAGTGAACCTTTAGGGGCACAAAGGGATACCCACGCCCACACCAGGGATACAGTAGATCGAAAGTGACCAGAAGAAAAATGTGTGTCCCTGGTGCGGGCGTGGGTATCCCTTTGTGCCCCTAAAGGTTCACTATGCAGCCGCGTATGGATCCCTCGATCATTTTTAATAATTTTTACTAGGGTATCTCAAATATTTATCAAATTGAAAACTCTAAATGGCCTCTATCGCCGAAAGAGTATAAATAAAATTAATTTTTTTTTTTTTTTTTTTTTTTTTTTTTGGTGGGGGATTCAGTTTTTTCAAAATTTATTTATTTATTTATTTTTTATAAGCACTTGAAAGATAAATGATTATTTTATCCGGTCGTTGATTATATTGTGTAATTGTCTTGTATAATTTCCGTGTAAATGTTCATCTACCTATTTTATCTTTGAATCATGCTATTATTTTTATTTTTTTTATTCACCTTTATGTTTTTAATAAAAGCCTTATACAGTATTATATAATGTTTGCTTGCAAACAGGGTTAATCAATTAAATAATAAATATACTTCTTTAATCTCTTACGAAATTCTTTAATAAAAATTAATTACTTTTGAATGTCGAATTGTTTTTGAGTTCTCCGTTTGTAATGGATATTCCATCTCCTCCTTCGTAAACAATACTCAAAAAGATAAATTACTGGTGATTATCCGGGGCTCCGTTTCGTTGATGATGGAAACGTTTTTCCCCGGCAAATGACACCTCGCAAATGAACCAAACGGGCAGCTGGAGAGAGAGTGAAAGAGAAGGGACCCCTTTGCGTGTTCTTCTTGTTCTTCAGGGGACCCTCGGGGGGTCAAATTAAATGGGGGGACTCCCTCAAGGATGGAATGGGGGACCAAATTAGAACCCCTCGCCACGCGCGCCCGACATTCCTCTACAGATGATGGGTTCGAACCCCGCGGCTCACGAAGCTACAAACCACAACAACAACAACAACACAACATGGTCAGGAACAAATTAACAACACGCGGGTTTCAGAGAGAAAAACCATCCCCCCAGAATTTGAAATATTTTAAAAATCTTTTAAAAAATGGTTTGTTAGTTTTGAAATTGATTTGATAATGAGACTATTAATTAAATACTATTTTGTTGATGTAACCATCAACTATTTTTTTTTACTATCTTCTGTCCCCTTCATATAATCGACTCAAATTATTAACTAATATTCGGCAATTATCGAAATTTTGAAGAAAAAAAAATATTCTTCTGTTAAACATGCAATCGATAAGGGCTTTCATAATAAGTGTTAAAATAAAAATATTAATTTTATAATTTTCTTATAAAGGTAGAATAGAACTATGCTTAATTTTAAACTGGTAACCGTTGGCTCTAGTTGAAACATTGTGTTTTATTAGGAGAATTAAATCCACGAATGATAACACAAGGTTTTTTTGTTTCAATAATTTATTTATTTAATAATTAACACTTTATACGCACTTCGACACAAGTGTCATCATCAGTATGTAACTCACTTCTGATGATGACACTTGTATCGAAATGCGTATAAAGTGTTAATATTAAATAAATAAATTATTGAAACAAAAAACCTTGTGTTATCATTTGTGGATTTAATTCTTCTATTAAAGAACTATGTTTCTGAAAATAAATTGAAACTAATAATGTAGGAAGGAAGAAAGAAAAGAAGAAAAAACAAGAATATGATTTATTTAATCGGGGACAAAGTTTCCCTCGTAGGTTTAGTCAAGTAAATGGAACTTAGAGAGACGACAATTTTTTATAATAATGGAGGAAAATGGCAAAATTTTATCTTAAGAACCCGATTTTTCAAATCTCTGACTCTATTCGATATATTATTAATTGTGACTCTATAGGGGTACCGAGAAGGGATATTTCATCAAAAAGAAATCCTAAACATCAAACTAATCTCAACAATCAAGGACTAATAATAAATTTTATTACGCCAAGGACAATATTAAATTTTTTTCGATACCTCTGAGGCATATAAATCAATGTAAACAAAACGTTCTAAGTCATGAAGAAAAAAATATGAATTAAGCTTAGAACTTTTTTGTTTATAATAAGCTCATTTCATATAGACTTTAAACGATATACATTTGTACTGTATATCCTCGGCAAGACTAAAAGTAATACGTATCATGGCGAACCTCAAGTTTTGCACTTTTTAGTTTTCTGCACATGCCCCCTCTGCGCCACTCTCAATGCCCCCTAATTTTCTTAAGGTCTTCTACTGCCGCCTCGAAAGTCTCAAACGCCCACAAGGGTCGTTATCGCCCATGTTGATAACCTATGGTCTAAGCCAACCTAAAATCGAATTTTTGGTTTACATTCCTGACCCAAACTGAATTTTTTTGATTGGAAATATTATATAGGTTATAATGAATACGTAACATGTAAGGAAATTCTTTGAAATCTTTAAACAAAATTTTTGAAATTGTTATGATAATTTAATTGGTTCTAATTTTTTTAGCCACCCCTGCTGTTGCTAAAATATTCGTGATTCAATGTTGTTTAGACGAAATATTAGCGAATTGATTAGAAATAAAAAATATTGGCCAGAGGCATGGGGAAGGGCCGATCGAAATTTTAATCATATCTAAGACCTGGATCACTGTCAAGCGAGCTCAGAATATACAGGACTGTCGGTCGGCTGACGATGGACACCGAATTACAGTTATTACAGGTCGTGCCTGTAAAAAAGCTGCGTTCGTTAATCGTCTGAAACGCTACCTGAAATACGCAGGCAGGCATTTTCTGAAGAGAGTTAATTACTTGCAGACACCTTTGGAATATTAATACATTCCCTGCTAGTAGAAGAGGTTTATTATCACTGGGAGCCGGGGATAATCAACTCTCTCTCTCTCTCTCGCTCTCTCTCTCTATAGGGTGATTGGAAAAGATATAGGATCGGGGCAGAAGATATATTGCCTCCTTTTTTTAAAAAATTGGTTTAGCTGCTGGTATGTAGTTTAGAAAAAAAGATGAAAAATTTAATGATATTGAAATAACTTACAAAATTTTAAAAATTAATGAGTAACTTAATAATATTATATATCATCTATAATAATGTTATTAATATTTTGATCGTTTAAAAGTATAAGATATTATAAATTATTATTATTAGGTGATTATTAATTGAGGTGAGATTTGCTTTTTTTTATGGGCGAAATCCTTATGATCAGTAAATGAAAAATTTTGTCTTATAATGTCGGCTACATTCTGTAGTGATAGGGGAGAGGGGGACATTGGGACACGAGGCACATTGGGACATTCGAATTTTAGCTCTACTAAATATAAAGTTTGAGTTGTACTCTTTGGCCGTTAGGGTGCATTAAGTACCCATTTTATTAAGAAAAAATTTTCTATAATAAAATGGGCACATTTAGTAGAGCTAAAATTCGAATGTCCCAATGTGCCTCGTGTCCCAATGTCCCCCCCCCCCCTCTCCCCTACATGAAATTAATTTTTGTTTTGCGAAATATTGTAAAGTATTTATATTTTTAATTAATAATTAATACAAAATATGGTCTATAATTAAAAATTTCCATAATAATTATTTGACTTAAATTAATTAATTAATTTTCACTTAACTTTTTCAACAATTTAAACTCTGATAAAGAAATTAAACTCTACAAGTAAATAGTAGAGCTATTAC
>JAKCPI010002712.1:0-10488 GCA_023213315.1 Euborellia annulipes
GTGTGTGTTCAATTTTAAGCATGGAAGGAATTGAGCTAGGAGGTTGAAATTTTATATTTAAGTTAAACACCCCCGGGAGCGTGAAAATGAGCTTTTAATCAAAATCGGCCAAAGAGTACTAATTACTTTACTGATGTACTTTTTCAGTTTTTTTTCGATTTTCTCAAAATTCTCTCTAACGATTTTGATTAAAATTCAAAAATCAATTATTTTTTAGATACTCTTTTTAATGTATTTATATTCTCGTTTTACCCTCAAAATTGTTTGGAAGCACACTTACTCTTGTACTTCATAGAAAAGATAGAAGAAATGGTTGTCATGGTAACAAAATATAAATATTTCCCCATACTTATAAATTTTACATCTTAATTCAAATGTTACGTACTGTCGGGAACTAAATATATGCCGATTCGAAAAATCTGGTGTGACAATCTGGTGTGTGCTGTGCGCCAGTCACACCAGATTTTTTAAAGATGGTATAGTGTAAAATTTTGAATTCAGAAAATACAAGGTATATAATTTATAAAAAATAATACCCATTCCCAAAATTTTTAATCTGACTTCTACATACTAAACATGGAGATTACTTTTTATAGTATTCAGGACCAAGATTTTCCTAAATTTTCCTATCTTTATTTTCTTTAATTTTTATAAGGACTATAAGTCAGAAAAAAATAATTTATTTATTATGCGAGTATTTTGTAATTTTATCTTCAGTACAAGCAACAGGGGTTTTGTAAATGCCACACATTCCTATCCTAAACGTTAGAGTAGATGAGCTCAAAATTTTATAATTTTTGCAAAAAACGCGTTGCTTATAATGAAGATGATTTAGTCACACTGGGATCGAAATATCTATAAAATAAACGGATAATACACAAATAAATTTTTCCATCCGAAAGGCTTTCAAAAAAATTAATCTTTCTTACAATTAATTCTTTCATGTTAAGTTTGTAAGTCACTAACTGTAAAAGGACTGGAGAAAAGATAAAAAAATTGGAAATTTCTTATTTTTGAAACACTATCTCTCAAAACAAGAAATCACGTAAAATTCTTACCGCGAATACCAGTGGCGTACCGAGGGGGGGAGGGGGGGGTCCGCCCCCGGGTCCCGAGCCGGCATAGGCCTCCATATGGACCGTTTATTTTGAAAGTGGTGTAAGTCCATTTTCTATTGTTTCGAGAAAATGAAAGGTTAGCATATCTGTTAATTTAAAAATCTAGGCAAATGATATGAAATCGGTGAATGTTTCTACTTCTTTATCAGTGTCTAATTTAGTTATATAAATTTGTTTTAGGCGAATTTGACTAAACTAATATATAATTACAAGCTGCCAATGGACTTACACCACTTTCAAAATTAACCAACTGTAAACTTCGTTGAATTTCAATTTTGAAAAATCAAATATTACTCAAAATATACTTCATATTAATTCAATATTCTTTACAAATAATGACACGATATAAAATAGGAGTAGTATTTTTAATTTTAGACGTTAACTACATTGTTAAAATTACAAGATATTCGTAGTATTTACTTATCCTCTGTATATGGATGGCAGAGTGTTGAAATATTTATGATGTACCGAAAGAAATAACTGCTTGATATCTTTATATTAAAAAGTAACCTATTCTCGTAACCAGTTGCGTCATTTCAACTTTTTCTTAGAGGGGGGGGGGGCAAACTTTTTTTTCAATTTCTCACTTCAATTTTCTTACAAATAGCTATCTCAAATTTGGCCAAAAGGTATTTAATTAAATTAATTTTTTAATTTTATACAGTTTCGTAGATATATTTTATTTACGTAGAATAATACCTAGGGAGGAGAGGGGGGGCAAATACCCTTCTCCCCTACAAATGACCCCTCTGTTAGTAATTCTTAACGAGTTTATTAACAAATGCACAATAACAGACAACCATCTGCTAAGCTACCTACCTCAAATTGGACTTACACCACTTTCATAATCAACGATTATGCAACTTCTTTACCGTCCAACTTTCAATTGTACAAAACATGGGAATTTTTTAAGGAATTTGCCACTAGCTAGTTACACATAGAAAATTTACATTAAATTAAATATGAATTATGTGATATCTCAGATTTTTTAAAAATTGGACTTACACCACTTTCAAAATAAACGGTCCATATGACAAGGTGTTAAAGTTGATTATTTGATATTTATTTAAATTAATTTTTATTTTTATTACTTTCTCTTACCCTGTATATGAAATATATATAGAGAGAAATTTTTGGTATACAAATAGCTTAAATAAAATCATCGGAAATAATTTGGGTACCAAATAGTATAAATAAATATGCCTGGATGGATGGAATGGACCCTCTAATTGATCGCTAATAATATGTGTATCGTTTACCCAAAAGTTATATGGCCTAAGAGCCTAAGATTAAAAAAAAAAAAAACAGGCATCAAAGTAGAAAACTTGCCAAATCTATTTAGAACAAAAATTTTGTACTAATGCTGCCAAGGATGGGCGTATCCAGTTCAAAATGGAAGGGGGAAGGGCAACTTTTCTAATATGGGGTCGTCCGACGCGTTAGGGGGTGTCTGGCCAAAACGTTACTAATTGTTACATGGGGGACCCTGGGGTTTCTCTTGTTACGGGCCAGGTGATTAAAAAAAAGTAAAACAAAAAAAGTACTTATCTGGTGACCAGCTCAGTGGAGACGGGGTGGATTTCAGGAAGATTTCAAAATAAAAGAGAAATTTCACCACTAGATGTTATCATATAATTAATTGATTCAAAATAAACTTGATACATAGTTGATTAGGTCGTTGGTCGTCTCTTCTCAGGGGTCCTCTCTTGCTCCCTCGGCATACTTGCTCCTGCCTTGCAGATAGGCCTTATCATCAAGGCGATATATTACAGCCGAAGAGACACCCTTCACAATGGATCCGCTTCTGCGTTGTGGAAGGCTCACTGAGACCCCGAAACGTGCTTTACCGCTTGAGCGACCAACTCTGAGTCCCGGCAAGTTCGTTCGGCGCTGGCGGCCAGTGCCAGCCCCGAGCGAACTTTGACCACCTACTCTCTCGGTTAATATGTATGGCGACTAGGGTCCGACCGAAACAAGATTTTCAGCCGAAACCGAAACCGAAACCGAATATTCGGCCTCAACCTTAGTTTCGGCCGAAACCGTAACCGAAACCGAAACTTGTATTTTCTATAAAAAATTTTTTTCATTTTATCTTTTTTTTTTTTTTGAATTTTTTTTCCCTTCGGTGAAAATCATTTTACCTTTTTTTTAGGGAGACTAAATTTTTTTTCTCCCTCAAGTGCAAATTATTTGACCTTTTTTTTTTTTTTTTTTTGCATGCGAGTCTCATCCCATTTTTTCAGACTCTGGTTTCGGCCGGCCGAAAGGTTCGGCTACTTTTTGGCCGAAACCGAAACTACGGCCGAAACCATGATTTTTGGCCGAAACTGGCCGAAACCGTAACCGAAACCGAATATTCGGTCGGTTCCTAATGGCGACGCTCTTTTTCATTAAAAAAGAATTAATAAAAATCATATAAAAAAAATTAAAGAGAGAAAAAAAGAGAGCGATAACAAAGGTTGTCTCGTTACAAATTCCTTCTCCTTCCCCGTCTTTTTTTTCTTCTTGTTGCTAGTTAGCATACATCTTCAAATCTTGCACATGCCAGGTACCCAAACTCTTTCCGCCAAGGTCCTCCAGTTCATACGTGGTTGGTCCAATATTCTTCTTGACTCGGCACTTCAGAAACTTGGGAGCCAGCTTCGAAGAAAAGTAGGCGCCGGCATCGGACAGTTGGTAATTCCGTTTCCAGACAAGATCTCCAGGCTTTAGTAAAATTGCAGGTCTTCGGCGTAAATTATATGATCTTGCACTTGCTTCGTAAGCCCGACGGATTTTATCGGCGACGTCGTACCAAATTAGAGGAAGATTTCCCAATTTCTCGGTATGTTCGTCAAATGATTGACAACGCTGGATGTCAACTGGACTGATGGAAGGTCTGTCCTTTCCAGAGATGACTACTTCCCTACCAAAGTTGAGAAAATTAGGGCTGTAGCCAGTCGTCTCATGGATTGCGGACCGCAAGGCATATCCGATTTGGGGTAGGTGTCTGTCCCAATGTCTTTGATTCTCCTTAATATAGGAACGGATTGCTGTTTTAACGACTCTATTCACTCGTTCTGTCGCATTTGCTTGAGGATGATAATTTGGGTTGTATAGGGGCTTAGCTTGGTATTCAGCTAATTTTCTCTTGAATTCTTCGCTGCGAAACTGTGGACCGTTGTCGCAGATGACGAAACGAGGAGCCCCATACACACAAAAAATATCATTTTCCAATATTTGGCAGATGTTCTTGCTATTTGCAGTTTTCAAAGGGAAAATCAAAGAGAATTTAGTGAAATAATCAGATACTACCATTATCCACCGGTTTCGATTGGTTGTCATTGGTAAAGGTCCCATAATATCAGTCGAGATCAATTGCCATGGTTCTGTCACCATTCGTTGATTTTGCATGAAACCCATGGGTAATTTTTGCTCCGGTTTCTGTGAGGCACATACTTCGCAATTCCTCACGTAACGAGAGATGTCAGCTGCCATACCAGGCCAGTAAAATTTATTGGCAACACGCTTAAACGTTTTAAATTTTCCCAGATGAGCAGCTGTTGGGGGGTCATGGCATTCTCTAATAATTTCTAAACGCTTCTTCTTCGGAACAACTTGCTTCCATTCGGAATCAGAAAAATTAGAATTGAGAGAAACCTTTCTATACAACAACTTACTCTCTATCTTCCAATTTGGAAATTTCTTCGGGTCTTCGCTAACTAAATTAATCATTTTCTCATACCAGAAGTCCAAATCTTCTTTAACGAGTTCTAATGTCTTGAGAGATTCAGGAGCACGAGAGAGAGCATCAGCTGGAATATTTGACTTCCCAGAACGATGTTCTATCGAATAGTCATAGCCTTGTTTATTACCCATGGGTTTCATGCAAAATCAACGAATGGTGACAGAACCATGACAATTGATCTCGACTGATATTATGGGACCTTTACCAATGACAACCAATCGAAACCGGTGGATAATGGTAGTATCTGATTATTTCACTAAATTCTCTTTGATTTTCCCTTTGAAAACTGCAAATAGCAAGAACATCTGCCAAATATTGGAAAATGATATTTTTTGTGTGTATGGGGCTCCTCGTTTCGTCATCTGCGACAACGGTCCACAGTTTCGCAGCGAAGAATTCAAGAGAAAATTAGCTGAATACCAAGCTAAGCCCCTATACAACCCAAATTATCATCCTCAAGCAAATGCGACAGAACGAGTGAATAGAGTCGTTAAAACAGCAATCCGTTCCTATATTAAGGAGAATCAAAGACATTGGGACAGACACCTACCCCAAATCGGATATGCCTTGCGGTCCGCAATCCATGAGACGACTGGCTACAGCCCTAATTTTCTCAACTTTGGTAGGGAAGTAGTCATCTCTGGAAAGGACAGACCTTCCATCAGTCCAGTTGACATCCAGCGTTGTCAATCATTTGACGAACATACCGAGAAATTGGGAAATCTTCCTCTAATTTGGTACGACGTCGCCGATAAAATCCGTCGGGCTTACGAAGCAAGTGCAAGATCATATAATTTACGCCGAAGACCTGCAATTTTACTAAAGCCTGGAGATCTTGTCTGGAAACGGAATTACCAACTGTCCGATGCCGGCGCCTACTTTTCTTCGAAGCTGGCTCCCAAGTTTCTGAAGTGCCGAGTCAAGAAGAATATTGGACCAACCACGTATGAACTGGAGGACCTTGGCGGAAAGAGTTTGGGTACCTGGCATGTGCAAGATTTGAAGATGTATGCTAACTAGCAACAAGAAGAAAAAAAAGACGGGGAAGGAGAAGGAATTTGTAACGAGACAACCTTTGTTATCGCTCTCTTTTTTTCTCTCTTTAATTTTTTTTTATATGATTTTTATTAATTCTTTTTAATGAAAAAGAGCGTCGCCATACATATTAACCGAGAGAGTAGGTGGTCAAAGTTCGCTCGGGGCTGGCACTGGCCGCCAGCGCCGAACGAACTTGCCGGGACTCAGAGTTGGTCGCTCAAGCGGTAAAGCACGTTTCGGGGTCTCAGTGAGCCTTCCACAACGCAGAAGCGGATCCATTGTGAAGGGTGTCTCTTCGGCTGTAATATATCGCCTTGATGATAAGGCCTATCTGCAAGGCAGGAGCAAGTATGCCGAGGGAGCAAAGAGGACCCCTGAGAAGAGACGACCAACGACCTAATCAACTATGTATCAAGTTTATTTTGAATCAATTAATTATATGATAACATCTAGTGGTGAAATTTCTCTTTATTTTGAAATCTTCCTGAAATCCACCCCCGTCTCCACTGAGCTGGTCACCAGATAAGTACTTTTTTGTTTTACTTTTTTTTTTAAATTAATTCATGGAAATCACTGTAGTATCATGAATCACTTTTTTAAACATCTGATAAGCTTGAGGCACTATGTGGCCCTATGTTGCACTATGATGCCCCACGTTGGGCGCCAAATTTTGTTACGGGCCAGGTGATTAAAAAAAAGTAAAACAAAAAAGTACTTATCTGGTGACCAGCTCAGAGGAGACGGGGGTGGATTTCAGGAAGATTTCAAAAATAAAAGAGAAATTTCACCACTAGATGTTATCATATAATTAATTGATTCAAAATAAACTTGATACATAGTTGATTGGTCGTTGGTCGTCTCTTCTCAGGGGTCTCTCTCTTGCTCCCTCGGTATACTTTCTCCTGCCTTGCAGATGGGCCTTATCATCAAGGCGATATATTACAGCCGAAGAGACACCCTTCGCACTGGATCCGCTTCTGCGTTGTGGAGATCACTGAGACCCCCGAAACGTGCTTACCGCTTGAGCGACCAACTCTGAGTCCCGGCAAGTTCGTTCGGCGCTGGCACAGTGCCAGCCCCGAGCGAACTTTGACCACCTACTCTCTCTCGGTTAATATAAAGTATGGCGACGCTCTTTTCATTAAAAAAGAATTAATAAAAATCATATAAAAAAAATTAAAGAGAGAAAAAAAAAGAGAGCGATATACAAAGGGGTTGTCTCGTTACACTCTAAGTGTGACATAACAATTCAAAGTTGAATTTATAAAATTAAAAAAGGGAAATTGATATGAATTTTGTATAAGAAATTTTATTCGGGGGGGGGGGGTAGTTCTATGTTGTGACATAATATTTATAGGGGGCTTATTTGTATGTGACTAACTGTTACACGGGGGGTAGAAAATCGTCAAAAAGGCGTTACGTAATATGTGGACGACCCCTATCTATTTTATTATTTTATTAAATGCCACAGCCTAATTAGAGATAGGTAATGACGTCTCTTGTAGTTTTTAACTTCTCACAGAAGGCATGAATTTTTCAGTTTTTTTTTTATTTTTATTTCTAGATTAGAAGGGGTGCAGATGCCCCTCGATACTCCCATGCTGTCAGGTACACCATTTGTTATCAAAAATTCTCATGAGCATTCAATAAAAAAATAGTACCGCACTCTTACCGGCTAAAACCCCCTTTTGGGGTGTGATTAGCTCCTCAAATTGAGTTTAAATTAGAAGATATTAAATCTAATTTATTTAAATTAATCTTAATTTTATAGCCAGCCCCACCCACTTGGTAATTTTCAAACCTAAGTTATTTTGAAAATTTTATGTATAAACTCCTAAATGTTTGTTAAATTTTCTATATAATTTTTTATTTAATATCTTCTAATTTAAACGCTATTTTGATGGGTAAACATGACAGTCCATTGAAGGGAGTTTTAGACGACAAAACGGCAGACCCTACTTTTCGTTGACTGTTCATGAGAAGTTCCCCCTTAAAAATTGTTTAATCCTTCAGGTTTTATTTTTAATATTTATATAGCAAAGCCCTGGAAGGTGCCATGACGTTCAAGGGGGCCGCGAGGGTTTACTGTCTAGTTATTTTATACAAATATTGTAGCATTTTTTATCCACGATGGAGATAAAGAGTGATGGATCGAATGAGAAAATTTTTTTAAAGCGACAGACACAGAATAAAGAAATTCTGTGAAAACGGATGCATTTCCCGAATTCGTTAATTAAACCGCGTGTCTGTGTTTAATGACAACTGACCAATTTATTTTTTCTTCTCGCGATTTCTTCAAAATTTGGAAACAAATCAATTGTGTGTTTTTTTTTTTATGTCTCAGGTAATTCAATGTTAATTTAATGATTTCTTATGGGATTCTTTCAGTGGTTTAGTTAAAAATGCATTGCGAATTTCTTTCTCACTTGTAGTGATAGATTTTTATTTAAAATTTTTGTAATAAAAAAAAAGGAGAGAATTGAGTGCTAATGATGAGTTTAGAATATTAATTAAAAGAAAAAAAATATAAATATAAATAAATCAATGATAAAAATAAAAAAATAAATAACTTGGGGGAGGAGTATGAATATTAAATAAAAACTTTCCAGGAAATTAAAAATATAACTTGGTGCTACTTACAATAAATAAATTTATTAACTTTCTATTGGCTATTTGTATTTATTTTTTACAAAAGCAACAAATTTTTGACAAAATATTTTTGATAAAAAATATTATCTCTCGTGTTTTTTACTTTCTCGGATAGAGAAAGTATTGTAGCCTAATCGTAAAAAAAAATTCGACTTCGAGATTTTGATGTAAATCCACGTTTTAGACCTCCCTGGGAGTCCAAAAATACCATTTTTGGCATTATGTCTGGTGTGTGTGTGTGTGAACACGATTGCCTAAAAACCAAAGCAGCTAGATTGATGAAATTTGGTATATGCTCCTTACACTGAAATTGTAGGCTTCTATCAACTTTTGGAGTAAATACGTCACTTGGAAGTAGTACTTTACTTAAAAAGCTTTTTCAGAAATTTTGAAATTTTCAATTATTTTGTTATATTATGATAAAATACTCTATTTTTAAAAAGTTTTTATTCTTTGACATTTTTTCGAAAACTGAATAGTTTTTGAAATAATCAAAGAAGAAATAGAAAATATTCGTTAATTTTGATAAAAAAATCAAAACAAAATCATTCAGGTGTCATTAAAAAAAGGGTAAATATAAACAAATGAATTTGTGACACCTGTATGATTTTGTTTTGATTTTTTTATCAAAATTAACGAATATTTTCTATTTCTTTTAATTATTTCAAAAACTATTCAGTTTTCGAAAAATGTCAAAGAATAAAAACTTTTAAAAATAGAGTATTTTATCATAATACAACAAAAAAAAAAATTGAAAATTTCAAAATTTCTGAAAAACTTTTGGTAAGTAAATTAATACTTTCAAGTGACGTATTTACTCCAAAAAGTTGATAGAAATCTACAATTTTTAGTGTAAACATATACCAAATTTTATCGATCTAGCTGCTTTGGTTTTTAAGCAATCGTGTTCATACACATCGCCCAGACGCAATTCCAAAAGAATATACGAGAAATGTCTCGGGGAAGTCAATCCCCATATTTTTTTTTAACTTCATTTAAGGTTTCTTTCTGCATCTATGGCCCCGTTCTGTTCATTTAAATTGATTGGTGGCCAATTCAATTTAACGACGGACGGGATGTCAACCCCCGACCCTTGGTATAAATGCATGCTTACCACTATACTAAGGTCCAGGAGCTAAAATCTATCTTAAATAGACAGAGAATCGCTTGTTCATAAAATTTATTCATATTATTTTGAATATCTTAATAAATAAGATCATGATCTAAATGGGTCTTAGATGAGGAAAAAGATATTGACAAATAATTTTTAATTATTAAAAATATAAATTCATAAAATAATTACTAAATATTGTAAATAAGGAATTGCATGAATTTGGGATAGTTTAAAAAATCGCATTCTTATTCAAGTTCATCAGTCTTGAAAATAAATATGTTAAATTGACCGGAAATTGTTTTATACAAGATCATTAAAAAGTCGATTTAAATTTCAAATATTCCTAATTAGATTAAATAAAAATTTGTTCTTGCTGGGTTATTTTTTTGCAGGTGAATTGTTTCCCAAATAATGAAAAATGTAAATTGTTTTTTAAAGAAGCAAACCTGATGCTGGGACCGAGTGGGGAACACTTGCTAAGAGGAAAGATTATAACAAGCAATAAGATTCCGAAATGAGCGAGAAACAGCCAAAATGAAAACCCCACGGGAGCCGATGAGCAGGAAGCCAGTAAGACAGACAGACAGGCAGCTAGAAACACGATCCGCCTTGGGTGAACATCCAACCAATCCACCTTTGCACCAATCTGCATATTAATTCGCCTTTAATAATGTTCGTTCTGGAACTCTTGTATTTCAAAACAAATTCCATTTTCATAATAGAACTTGATGTTTTTAAAGGGAGATGAAATTATTATTTTCCTGGGCATTGATGTGTTCAAATTATTTTTGTTAAGTTTTATACTTTATATTCAGTCATTAAAGCGCAATAAAATATTAATT
>JAKCPI010002713.1:0-157139 GCA_023213315.1 Euborellia annulipes
AGGGGGTGTCAACTGAATAGGGCAATGTGGTGCGTTTTTTTAGCCATAGTTTCTATGTTCGGACTGTTGCATAGGTTCGGTCAGCCGCCTCAAGGGGACGCTAGTCAGGAAATTTGAAGAGATCTGATTGGTTGAAACATTTGCTTTCAAATTCGAATGTGTGCTCCATTCGGCTATTGTCATGCACTTCAAGGGCAATGACCTCAGGCCACCTGAACGGAGGGTCCAAGTAGAAATTTTCATTTAACATCTCATTCATTAAGCGATAAGTGTTTATTGTTTCAACGATACGAAAAATTAGAGAAGGTATGTTGTTTTATAATCCAAATTTCATTTTTAATTAACGTATAAATATTATTTAAATAAATACAAAATTAAAACTCCAATATTTTGATTCATTAATGTATTTATTTAGATGTTTTGTTTATTATTTGTATCTTGAACTGTCTATCAAAATAAAGATAAAATAAAATCCGAATCATGTTTTAATTATAATTTCTATATTTAATATTAACAGCCAAGAAATGGTTCGCCTTCATCAAAAAAAATGTGCTGTACCAGGATGCACAAACTCGTATTCAACAAATATGAATGTTAGATATTTTACGTTTCCGAGGGATTCTTCAACTCGAAATTTATGGTTCAGATCCATATGAAATCGAGCTTATCTTCAATTAGATACGAAGTTTTGCGGAACCTTACTACAATATCTACTCAGCTATCCACCTCACTCTAATCATAATTATATGCATAATTTTTTGTTTTTGCAGAGTATACATAATTCCAATTTTATACAGAATTACTCTACATTTTAACTAATTTGTTATATTGGGCAACATTTTTCCATTTGTTATATTTTTTTATTTGTTAATATATGCAGTATATATATTTATTTATTTATTATTTTAGTATTAAGAGATTATTATCTATTTATTGATGATTCCATATCTGTTATGTTTCTGTCTTTTTTCATATATATAAGAATATATATTATTATTAGAGGAATTTTTAATCATAGACCACATTTTTGTATTAAATATTTATTAAAATTATAAAATTATATATATATATATATATATATATATATAGTTTTATACTATGTAAAATATATTATTATATTATATAAAACAAAAATATGGTCTATGATTAAAAATTCCTCTAATAATAATATTTAAAACCACAAAGCTTTAATTCGTGATAAATATAAAGAATATATATATATATATATATGCAAGGGCGTTCCCAGGATCAAATCTAGAGGGGGGCAGATCATGACCGCCCAGACTTATATATATATTTATATAGGGGAAAAGCCTTCGAATTAAAGGCATAAAAACCCTCGAGTCCTAACGAGACCCCGTCGCTATCGCCCTACCTAATTTTGGTTCATTTCATCACTTTATAAGCATTTAATTTTTTTTTCTTTCTTCTAGGGGGGGGGAGCTGCCCCCCTGCCCCTCGCTGGGTATATATATGTTTATACTAAAGTCTATTTGATGCATACATAAAATAATGGGCCAATTAATCATAATTATATGCATAATTTTTTGTTTTTGCAGAGTATACATATTTTCAATTTTAGACAGAATTACTCTACATTATCCTTGCACATTAATTTGTTATACTGGGCAGTATATTTATTTACATTGTTATTTTTTTAATTTTACTTGATATTATCTATTTATTTATTTTACTAGTATTAAGAGATTATTATCTATTTATTTATGATTCCATATATGTTATGTGCCTGCATCTGAGATTATCAACAATATTATTATAAAAGATATATAACTATAAGTAAACATATAAGAAAAATAACAATGTATTCTGTTTGATTTATTATTTTAATAAATGTATAAGCTTTTAATTTATGCAGTGTTTTTATCCATTTCTATTTCTTTTTTTTTTTAAACCGCTAATGAAAAACTTTTAGGTGAGAAACTATTATTTTTATTTATATTGGTGAGAAGCCCTTTATTATTAGTCATAGTGGTGAGAAGCCATTGATTTTTTATCATACTGGTGAGAAGCCATTTTTTTTTTCATACTGGGGAGAAACCATTTATTTTTTTTTAAATAGACCGCCTTGATATATGGGTGCCTTTTAGTTCGGTCAGCTGACGCTAGAGAGGCTGAAAAAACGCACCATATTTTCACTATGTGTTGTCCATTCCCTATATTCCCTGACTACCTCCAACATTGAACAACACTCGTATTTTTTTTTTTTTTTTTTTGTTAAATAATTTTTTGATAATACCAGTGTTAAAACCCAACTGTTTGTGTTCTTTATAACCAACCAACCCTTACATTGTGATTAATTTAAAAATTTCAATATGGCGGATGATCAGACGATATTTGAATAAATGGAATCTGACAAATTTGGTGGAAAGATTTAAAAGTAAGTATCTATTTATTTGAGTGAAAACATACACTCATACACTTTCAGCAACTTTTAAAAATTGTTCTATTCTTACAGGATATTGAATCAATTGATGACGAATCCGATTATAATAAGCGTAAGCGTTCCGATGACTCAAATGAAGGTGAATATAGACAGTTTTTGAAAAAAAAATAACAATAACAAATACGTGAGAGAGCTTTTGGATAATAATAACTTTTGCAGTGCCATAATATCTATATATTAATATATAATAATAATTAGTATCATCTGTTACAACAGTGTTAATTTTTTATCCCTTTTTTAAATTTTTTTATTTGATTTGAAATCGTTTGCTTCTCTTAACTTAAAATAAAATAATTCATTAAATGTGGTGAGTATTTTTCATGGGCGTAGCCAGGGGTAGGCAGGGGGGCATTGCCCCCCTGGCTTGCCCTAAAAATTAAAAAAAAAAAAGAAACAAATATATATTTTTCCCATTGGGAATTTTTTTAACGCCCCAATCCACTACATTAATTTAATTTTTTTTTTATTTAAATAAATAATTAATAATCTATGTATATATTAATTGCAAACCCCCCCCCTCTCGCCCTAACGAGGGGTTGGCCCCCCTAACAAGATGTCTGGCTACGCCCATGGTATTTTTATTTTGTATGTTGGTTTGTGTAAATGAGTAATGTTACAGGATTTGTTATTATTTTTAAGATAATTATTATGTTAATAAATATACAAATTTTCTATAATTTTTATACAAATGTATAATTTAAAATGTAATTATGTAATAAAAGTTATAATATATCATATTAAAGTTTATAAATAAATAATGAAATAAATAAAAAAACTATTATTTTTTTTTAAACACACACCTTTTTCACCCCCCCCCCCCCCACACACACACACATACACAAAGTCTTTTCAGCAACTAAAAAAAAAAACTAATTAGAATAACTTTTTACTACTCAACGAGATTAACTACAGTTTATTTAACATCAATACAAGTAGGCACTCAAAAAAAAACAATAAATTTTTTAAGTTAATCTGCTATATTTTTGGAGAAAATAAATTAATTTTTTCATTTTAATAAATATTTACGTAAGTCAAAATCGGTCATTATAGCATATATTTCATAAGAAATTTCAGTAACATTGTATATATTTCAAACAATTAATTCCGTAGTTAAAAAAATATCGTGAAGAATTTGAATAAAAGAGTCTGAAGATTGCTGCAAATAAATGTATTTTCACTCAAATTCCTAAAAAAATTGATAGAATATATTTTGTTTTCTAATTGAATAGAATAGTTATTGTAAGAAAAACGTAGGCTGGCTAAATAAAATGCTTATTATATTAACTTAAACACGTATATTATTGAACAAGTTACATAGGACGTCACTTTAAGTACTGCGTAATTCTCATGAATACGCCATGTATTTGACTGAACGATCCCCTTCAAATACGCGCCGTACTTAAACCCAGGTAGTAGAGTATTTCGCCGCCCGTAAATACGCCATGTATTTGACTCAACTGAAACCACGTTGACTCAAAGTTTTCTTTTTATCAGTGTGGTTAAAATTTCAATAAAACAAAATCATTTTCTTGAAGTTTTTTCCTGAAGGGGCCCGGGCCTTTTAAGCTCAAAGCAAGTTTGATAATATTTTTCCTGTCTCAGGATAGCTAAAAACGCAGATTTCTGTGCCTGATTTTGAAAAAAAAACTTTCCATACCCCCCGACCCCCCTGGAAGTCGTCATCTGTCGGTCTGGCCTCAATAAATTATGGAAACCCTATGTTTAAGAAATTTTGAAAAATTTTTAAATAACTTTTTTATTTAAATAAATATTGTAAGCTATGTATAACTGTTTCAAAAACTGTGTAAAAAATTGTTGGCATGAAGGCCACAATAGGCTTTAACATACTAAAAAAAAACTTTGTTTTTTTGTGGGTGGGGGGGCCGTATTATTAAGTAGCCCCGGGGCCCGTCAAGTCTGTCTGCGGCCCTGATTATAATCAAAGTAGCCTAAATATCGCTTATTTATTTTATTTCTCTGGAGACCGTTCATGGGGAGTTTTTTGTTATTTAATTTCCGGGTGCTAATTTTGGCTGGTGTACTACAGTCAACTTCTTCTGAGCCACCCATCCAGATATTGAGGGGCATTGTTTGTTTAAAATGATTCTGGTGGGTATTGTTATTAAAGAAAAAAAAATATATATACTAGTTCATAAGGGGAAAGAGGGTTGGATGTGGGTGGGTAGGGACACGAATTTTTCTTAGGCCATGTAAACGATACACAAATATTTTAATTAAGATTCAAATTATCCAGACCCATAGGCGTAGCCACGGGGGGGGGGGGATTTGGGGTTCAAACCCCCCCCCCATTGGACCCAAGCCATGACTAGATATTTAAGCTCTATAATACAATCAATACTTTCTCTCTATATATTTTTCATATATAGGGTAAGAGAAAGTAAAAATATAATAATTTTCTCTAGTTAAGGTTGTTCGGACATTAAAGCACTTTCCTTGATTAAAAGCTAATTTTTTAATGTGTTATTAATCACTATCAAATACGTATAAAATAAAATTTTGAAGCAGATCTGACACAGGGTTATCGTGTAATTAATTTTTAAAAAATTGAAATTTAACATGTAGCCTATGGGGAATAACGACGAAATTCACACATATCGAATTATATAGGCATCTGTGCAAATGATACAAAAACAAAAAAACTTACATTTTATTAATTCACTTCCGAGGAATATGTTAAAAATAAAATCAAAAGTTTCTGCCGACCGCTTTTAAAGATATTTTAACAAGAAAGTCAAAAAATTCTCCAAAATGACAGTCGCCAATATTTAAAAATAAGGAAGCATCGAGAGTCAGACCAGCCTGGCAACGTCGCATAAAATACTTGATGTTAGTTACATATTTTTTTTCAATTTTAAGATACTTTTTCTCGCAAATCGTCCATTGTGTTTAAACTGATTTGCATTAAACATTGTAATATATTAAATAAAATAAAATTGAAGGCGTTTAAGATTTAAAATAGATAGTTGATGAATGCAATGTTGCCAGTTCTATATTACGTGAAAAACTGCTCAAATCAAAAGTCATTCATTTATTATTTTTGGTAATTAAATTATTAACTTAATCCAATTATAAACTATGATAGGTCACGACTAAATTATAATAAGGAATTTTGGCATTCAAATTTTTAATTTTATTTAAAAAAAAATTTAGATTCTATTATGACTTACGATGTACTATCCGAACAACCTTAAAAAAAAAAATAAAAATAAAATAATTTTTAAAGGAAAGTCAAAAAATTCGAGAAAATTCAGAATTTTCCCATTGAAAAGAATTGATTTTTGTCTTGCTTTGTAAAAAATTAAAGCCTGCTAAAATTGATTAAATCCCTCAAATGAAAAATAATAAAAATTATTATATAAATAAATTTTTTATTTTTTTTCTTATAGAGATCTGAGATAGAACCATGGGGGGGGGGACAGCTCTATGGGAAGAATGATTATAAGTTTTTAGTTGTCTGATATGTGGCTAGATGGCAATACTAGACTAGTTAAAAATTTATCCTGTAGAGTTCGTTCCATTCGCCAACAATATAACATTTTTTCTTGAGTTTAAATAAACAAATAAAAAAAAAAAACATTATAAATTTGAATATAATAAAATTGTAACGTGCCCTACTCAATTATTCACCCGCAATTATTGCCCTTCGCATTCTATATGCTCTACGTGTTTTTAAAATGGGAAAGAAAGAAGTAAGTTCTTAATTATTTCATTATTTATTTATTTTTTTTAAATATGTGACCGTCCACAATGGGGTTTTTAAATTACCCCCCTCCCAAAAAAAAAAACAGTGGGGAACCCTGAAAAATATTCTATTCATCAGAATCAATGTATTTTATATAAAAAATTTGAAAAAAAAAAACAAGACTTTAAACTCATTTTTCTCAAAACTAATATATAATCGTAATCCAGTTTCGATGCATTGTCAAGGGATGCTTTACAAAATACTTGCCTGAAAAGATATGGGGTAAATTATTTTGTTTTCCTGCAAAAGAAACGCTTCTCCGCCAATGTCTTCAAAATCTAGATCTAAACGAATTAATTTCATTTACTGCAAGACAGATTAATAACAGAGGGTATAGGGTTTGCCAACGGCATTTCAATGACACCCAATTCCAAAATAATTTACAACTTAAGCTTCTCAAGCAAGTTATTCCTCCACCGATTTGTTGTTACACTGTGCAAGAAGAAAAAAATACACGCAACATCCAAGCCAAACAATCTACTGGGAGTTAATTTTTTTTTATTCGGTGAAACCTCCTAATTTTCTAAACAAAATAATAAAAAAATTTTTGCCAATTTACTTGTAGATTTCTTGCACCCTTCAAATAAAGGAATAATTAAAGAGGAGAAAAATCTAGACTACATAGATGACAATGTCCAAGAAGAGGAAGAGGCAACACTGAAAACATCCACGCCCAGCCTTTGCAGATTAATTATAATTTTTTTACAATTTGCAATAAATTTTTTTAACACTAATTTCTCTTTTTTTCATTTACTGTTCATTTTCAAATAATTGTTTTAATCTTTTTTTTTATTTTATCATACCGATAAACATATATATTAATATCAAGGGCGGATAGAGGGGGGGGGGGGCAAAGGATTTAATTACCCCCCCCCCCCCGAGATTTGAAAAAATACTTTTTTTCAAAAATAAATTTATTTTTAATGAAAAATTTTAAAAATTAACACTTAAAAATTTGATTTGTATTTATATTCTGGCAAACAAGTGCAGAATAAGCCTTTAAATTACCGAAATGAAGAAAAAATTGCGTGCTGTGCGACCAGTCACACCAGATTACCCCCCCCCGAGAAACACCTCTGGATCCGCCCTTGATTAATATACAGAAAATATTGAATAAATATCAAAAATTCAATACGAATTGGACGAAGTTTTCCTGTGCAACTATCACATCAGTATTTGAAACAAATTAAATTTTTCGTGCACTTTTTTTTTTTTTAAATTTATTTAAGGTCTTTTTCGGCATCTAAGGTGATTTAGACCCCATCCCTATTAATTTCAAATGATTAGTAGCCAATTCAAATTAAATAAATTTTTTCTCGCTTGGGACGGGACGCGAACTCGGGACCTTAGGCACGAGAAGCTAATGTCTTCTCTCTGAGCCACGGGTCTCCCGCGCAAAATAATAGGTCGACACGCGTATAGAGGGCGCTAAACTTATAAACAATTTTTAACCTGGAGCTGTCCCATCTTGATTGTATGATCTGTGGATAGAACTCGGATCAAGAGAAATAAAACAGGCAGAAACTCTGCTATAATAGGGATATATCTAAAATACTTAAAGATGTGAGGGTTGCATTTTTTATTGAATGAAAAATTGTGGCACTTAATTAAAAAAGGGCGGGCCCGAGCCAGCTCGAGGGGGGTCCAGGAGGGCGGATTGGCTAGTTATATATTTCATTAGACGCCTTATACTGCCCTATTAGTAGGGGGGGGAGGGGGAGAAATCCTGAACCCCCATCGAAAATTTCTGGCTACGCCTATGTCCAGACCTATATTTGTATACCATCTAAGATGCTGAGGACTTAAAAAACTACTCGATACTTACTGGCTTCAATACTTTCCTTTAGATACCAAGCCAAGTACAAGCATAGGGATAATTTTTTTCCTATACCAGTTCTCTAGGCCTTTTTAAATCCCATAAATAAATTCTTTTTGTTTCTTGGGTGCCCAGGAATTTTGATTTTTTGTTATTAAAATAAAAATGTTCCGTTATTTGATTGTCATTTAATAAAACAGGGAGGGAAAGTAAGTTAACTGTAACCCTTTTTGATGTGTCATGTGTCAGCTGGCTGACATGTCTTCCTTCCGTCATCCGGGATAATGAATCAAACGTGCAACTTGCTTTCTAATATAAGAATTCCAAAACGGTGTTTCGATTTAATTAATAGATGGAAAACGTGTGTCTGTCTCTCTCTCTCTCTCTCTCTTTTTTTTTTTTTTTTTTTTTTTTTTTTTTTTTTTTTTTTTTTTTTTTTTTCTCCCATAAAAATTTGTCAATTAGAATGATGAAGGAAGAGAGGATGTCAGCCAAAAAAGGAGCCTCTATCGAATAAAAATCTCCAATCAGAAAACGTTTCGGGTTTAATTAGATAAAACCATCATCAGTTCTTTAGAGCTGAAATGAGCATAAACAATAATTGTAATACAACAACATAAAATATTTTTTAAATTATAAAAAAAACATCAGATCTTACATTATTGGCAATCTCAAGATGCACACCATTGAGATGCAGATAGAGTTGTTATATATAAACATATACAAAATTATATAAAAAATACAAAATTTGCATATTAGTTGTATGATGCTCATTAGTCAACACGGCCAAGTCTCAAATGTATATAAAATTTAATTATCAAATACAGTTATTATATGATAAATACTGGGGAAGCAATGCGCCCCCAAAACCACACATTCAATAAAAATAACACCACACCGTCTGGTAGCAGAGGTTTTAAAAACATATGGACATAGGGCATTAAACTATCAGACTGATTGTATTGGCCTTAGTAATGTATATTTGTCCATCTTAAATAATGTAGACGCCCAGATGTAAATATTATAAAAATTGTTTATAACTTTGTTTGTAATTTGAGAATATATTATGAATTAATTTATAAAATTGTCAATTGCAAATAAATAATATGTTTTCAAATAGGTCAAATGCACGCTTTTGTGAGATTTCGTTTTTATTAAGATGTATTATGGGTCAATGTACTGAGGGTTCATTGCTTCCCCAGTATTTATCATATAATAACTGTATTTGATAATTAAATTTTATATACATTTGAGACTTGGCCGTGTTGACTAATGAGCATCATACAACTAATATGCAAATTTTGTATTTTTTTATATAATTTTGTATATGTTTATATATAACAACTCTATCTGCATCTCAATGGTGTGCATCTTGAGATTGCATGCAATGTAAGGTCTGATGTTTTTTTATAATTTAAAAAATATTTTATGTTGTTGTATTACAAGTTATTTTATGCTCATTTCGGCTCAAAGAACTGATGATGGTTTTATCTAATTAAACCCGAAAAACGTTTTCTGATTGGAGATTTTTATTCGATAGAGGCTCCTTTTTGGCTGACATCCTCTCTTCCTTCATCATTCTAATTGCTGAACAGCCACTTCTATTATCAACATCTTTGTCAAGTAGTTTTTCATATTTAAATATTGAAATTAAATCCCCTAATTATTATTCAATATTTAAAAATATATTTATATTAAATTTTAAAAATTTTATTTAATATTGGAAAGCAAAATTAAAGTTAAGTTAAATTAATAAAATTTGAAATCTAATTGATACAAAGCATAAGCGAGAAATGAATAAAATTTCATCAACAATTAAAAAATTCTTCAATAACGAAATAATAATAGAATACTTGTTAGTTATTCAATTTCTTTCAAGAGAGAGAGAGATCGTTACTCTAGCTATATAACAATTTTGAAATCCAATCTCTTCTGACAATAATAAATATTCATTGGCCCACGGGTTGCAATTGAAAAACAACTTTCGACAACAACAACAACAACATTGGATTAATTTAAAATGCATTTTAAATTTGAGCTAATTTTAGAAATTAAATAATAAAATAATAGTTAGGTTAAGGATAACAAATAGCTTTTTGATTGAAGCAGCCACTTTAATCTCTCTCTCTATCTTGTTTGAGATTAAACCCCTCTCCCCCCCTCCGTGATTGCCTAATAATCCTCTTTGCTATTCGTTGGTTCGATCCCGCCCTAAATCCTCCTCTATTATATTTGCATTTTCAAAAACAATTTATTTTATTATTAAATTATCTTTTTTTGTTCATTCGATTTAATAGACTCCACCTTTGTCGCTAAAGTGACGTCATTAGGGAGAATACTTTCCCTTTGGTGTGTTGGCAGGGGGGCTACATATCGGAGAAATGCACTAAGATTCGCTAAATGTGAAGAAAATCTTGTCGAGCAGCGTAATTTTTCTATATATATATAATAGCAGAGTGTCCGTCTGTCTGTTTGACCAATTTCCCGTAATTTTGAAACTAAATTTTGCAGTCTTATAGAGAACCTTATAGAGAATCCAGGAAAAATACTCATAAGGGAAAGCCCAAAAAATTATAGAAAATGAATTTGCCCATTGGAAAGCATTGAGTTTAGTCTTGCCTTATGAAAAATTAAAGCCAAATGAAAAATTAATTAAAATAATTAAATCTCTCAAATGAAGAATAATAAAAATATCTATATATATAATAGGGGAGTGTCCATCTGTCTGTCTGTCCCGTTGGAATTTTGAAACGAAATTTTACAGTCTTATAAAGGAGGATATTGAGAGTCCAGGAGAAATACTGGGGTCCCGAAATTCCTATAACTTTTTGAGGTTATTAATTCCTAAAGTTACGATTTCTCCCATAGGAAATGTATAGAGAAATATCTATGTATACTTTGCATTTATATATTCAATGAATGTAAACAATTTCTCAAGCAGACACTGGATTGGAATAGTAGTAATAATAATGAAGCAAGAAGCTGGCGGGGGTTCCAGGGGACGGAGCCCACCTTGTTAATTGTTATATAATTAAATTTTTTTCCTTAGAGCAGCTAGTAATTAAAAATATGCATAGGGCTAAGGAAGGCTTGTGCGAAGTGGAGTTTGATTTCCCTCTTACAATTAGTATTTTCGGTTGGAGGGAAACGTTTACATTCTTGAGGAATTTATTATGTAAATTTGGATTTACTATCCCTTTATTGTTTTAAAATTAATAAATTTTATTTAGTTCATATGATATGACACCTTTTAATATATTACTTCAAATGGTTTGTAGTTATTTTCAGGTGCAGGATGGAGCGCTGAAGATGGGATTGAAGAAATATTTTTCAATTCATTTGCAGAGACTTTTATTAGGCTAACGAGGATACATCCTTTTTTTTTTTTTTTTTTTTTTTAACCCCCTTTTTCTCCTCCCCCCCCCCCACTTGGATACATCCTTAATAACCGGAAAATAACTACTAACAATTTGAATTAAATTAATGAATTTTTATGTCTAACACTCTTTCTGTTTGAATGTAAGAGCTGGGCTCACAATTGCACAGATATTTTATGTCTGTGGGGCTGAACAGGCCGGCCCGTCGCACTGTCTGACGCCTGTTGAAAATAGGATTGCGCAAAATAATTGATTAATCGATTATTCATTTATTATTTCGTTAAAAAATAATCTATTATTAAAAAAAAATATTATAATAAAAAAAAATAAATAAATAATCGATTATTTCGATCATTTTCGGGAAATATGCGTTTGAAAAGATGGGATGAGATTCGTATGCTAAAAAAAAAAACGTCAAATGATTTTCACGAGAGGGAAAAATGGAAATTTTACCAGAGGGAAAAATTATTTTTTTCATAATCGAACACCCCTAGTTGAAAATATAGAAAGAAAGAGACTCACATGCAAAGAACACAAGTACTGCCAGTCCCATCTAGGGCAGCTCGTGGTCGCCATCCACGTACCCACAAGATGTCGGCCTGAACTAGTGTATTTTTGAATTGTATATTTTGGCATATAGCCCTATAGGCTATATGTTATATTTATATCCAAAATAACCTCAATAGCCGGAAGGGAATAAGTTGAAAAAAAACTCCTTCTTACGTAATACTTGAATGTATCCTAAGAAGGGTGATTGCAATGAATTTGTTAAAAAAAATTCTTTTAAAAAAACACCTCTATATTTGAATAGCCCCTTAAATGCTCAGTAATATTTGACCCTAAAACAAATTAAATGAGGAAAAAAAAACATGCAAAATTCGGTCCTTAATATAATATTATAAATTTTCCCTAGGTGATATTGAAATCTATATTGAGCAATGCAGTTGATGATGATGATGATGATGATGATGGAATGGGATGGGAATTGAAGCGACGCCCAGGGAGCATTGACGAACAATACACTTCCCTACAGGGGGGCTCACCTCGCTCCTCTATATTTTAAGTTCGTGCGAAGTGGCCTATGACCCAAAAATAGAGAGAGAAAGAGAACGATGATTGCCAACAAAAAATAAAATTGTGTCAAAAACAATAATGCCAATCAATCGAGATCTGGTGGGGCATGAGACTTTAGTAAGAAATTTTATTTCGAAATTTAAAAAAAATATATAAGATAGAAATTCAAGGGGAAACAAAATTGTTCTCCAAATAATAGATCATTATTATGCATGCATGCATGCCCTCTCGCTATTTAATTATAACCTTCTCTCACTTTGTACCAACATGAAAAGGAAATTATTTAAAATATTTTTTCTATTAGGCTCTGGTGATTATTGTAATTTTAATAATTTTTTTTTTTTTTAAACAAATAATCATTAAGATATTTATTTTTTTGAAGGTTAGTTATTTTGATTTAATACATCAAGTTTGAATTCATTTAAGTACTAAAATAAAATTTCATTAAAATTTAACATGAAATCTTCAAACAGGGTTTATCAGATTAGAAATTTTTCAGTCTATTTCGACTTCTAGGCCATTTAGACTCCGTTTCTATTAATTTCAATCGATTGGTAGGCAATTGAAATAAATTTTCCTCGCTTGGGACGGGACGGGCCTGAATATTATATAGTTTTTTTATTGTATATTCTGAAACTAGACGTTCTCCCGAGTAGAATGATATGTCACACTCTATATCTGAATTTGTTTTTAATATTTTTAATTAGATAATTTAAAATTGCACTTGGAGCATCTCTAATTACCATATACAGTGTATTTGTATGGTAAAAATGGAAATTAATTAAAATTTAACAATGAATTTAAGAATTAAATAAATAAATTAATTAAATTTATTATTTATTAAATTTTAACTTAATTAAAGATTAATTTTAAATCCCGCTAATATTTGTTATTAAATTGTCCTACTTAAGCCGATTGAGTTTTTTTGCGCTGAAGCCTTTATAATTTGGAGCTTAGCAGGAGACACGCAAAGAAAGCTCATTGAGAGACCATTTAAGGTCATTGATCGTGACTCGATTTAGTAAATATATACAGATAAATATGACAAGTTTTTTTTTTTTTTTTTATTCTTAAGAGATAGACACCCTGTAGCAGTAGTTTTTTAATTGATTGCGTATTAATTTCTTTTTCAAGGTACTGGTAGAAAAAAAAAGATAATTCTTCTCGGAATCCGTTTGAACATTTTTACAATCTAGTCTCAGATCGGTGATTTTCTTTAACTCTTATCAATCTGCCCATCATCATTTCATTTGCAATCGGGCAGCTGCTACGTCAATTTCCTAATCCCAGCACGGAGAAATATTTAGAGTGGAATCCATATCTGATTTTAGAAGGATTCAAACAAAATTTCGATTAAAATAAAAATTTCAAATATTTGTGGGATTTAAGAAGAGATTAATTAATTCGAAAATTCTACAATTTAAATGATATTTGATATATTTAAATCTCGCATTATTTGATTAAATTTGATTAAATTAAATTTTAATTGCCCTTTTTTTACCATATATGGTAATTAGCGATGCTCTAATGCCATGCATCGTTTGACATTTATGCTCTCTTTACTAAGTGTGTTAAACTAAAGCGTCTCTTAAATAACTTGTTATTTTGAACCGAATATTTTAATCATGGAATAGTAAAGAAAGAATTTTATAAAGGAAATGAACGTTGTAAATTTTAGTGATATTCTGGTGATTTTTGATAAAATTGACAGATGTTAATAATAATAATTTTGTTTATTATTTGAATATTCTTAAATTAAATTAATTACATATTGTTTATAAATATTAATTAATTTCAGAAAAATATGAAAATAGAAAACAAAATATTGTTTCATGATTATAATTTTTTATTTAAATAAATAAGGAAAGAAATTGAACACCAAATTATACCTCTTTAGAAAATTATCTATTAAATTATATTTAAATATAAAAAATATAATAGAAAATCGCAATGTTAATAATAATTAGTTCATTGGTGAGTCCTGTTGTTAGGTAAAATTTTTTTAAAATAAATTAAACATGTATAGTATATAGGGCTATATCGTTTTGTCTTATATTATATCTGTGTGACAAGTAAGAAGTTTTATTTTATATTCTCTTGCAAGAGACATGCAAGTTCATCTGCATATCTTGGCAAAATATAAAAAAAAAAATATATATACGGGGTATATATATTTTATATTACATATTTTATTATTTCAAAAATCCCAAAATCCTTTATTTCCATAATATTTAGATCATCTTCGAAAATAGAGTTCATATTTTTCATGTTTTTTATAAAAAAAAAATCTAGATCGAATAAAAAAATGTATTATTATAGATAATTAATATTATATTATCAATATAATCTGGAACAGATGTCATTTATTTAGAAATTGTTTTTTAGGTTAAGCATACGCTAAGCCCCCGAATTCAAGGGCTTAGATTTAAGTAAAGATTTAGACTTTAAGTTTGACTTTGCAAGCGGTACAACGAAATTTGAAAGTTATATTCTTTTAGGTTAATCAATGTTAACTCATACGGTGCAATTGGGCATAAGTGCAATTTAAAATATTCTTTTTTAACATCTTTGCAACAAATTGAGATATAAGGTGTGATATATCATTTTAATCGGGAAAACGTCTACTTTCAGAATATTAATAAAAAACCTAGTTTATCTTAGAAAAAAAAATTGAATTATCCAAACACATAACCTAATCAGTATAATGTAAAACCCAATAGAACTCATGATGAAATAAGGAAACTAGAGTTTTCTTTCTTGGTCAAAAAGTGACAGGTGGTATGTTCTTCGGTATAATTATTTTTGTTCAAGAAAGAAAACACTAGTTCCCTTATTTTATCTGTATAAATTTGGACCGCATCTACCATTTTATCAGAACTAATAATGTAGTAAGCAATAAAGAAAAGAGCGAATGCAGCTGTTTATTTCGTTTATTAGTCATCAAGCCGACGTTTCGGTCAGATATACCACCATCCTCAGGAATCTAACCTTAACTCCCATGGTCCTTATTAAATGGCAATAAATAATTGCGCCATTCGACTTTTTGAGGAATTGTCTTGGCACGCTTGAGCCCTGAGGATGGTGGTACGGATTCAGAAAGAAGATAAATAAAAAACTATTTAATTTCTTTTAAGTTAATTTTTCTTTTCCATCTCGCTGTACATTTTTGCATTAGCCTCTAAAGTGTGGAGTTGTCGTGTGGGGTTCGTATTTTTTAATACAATAGTGAAGGCCATCTGTTTGCATCAACCAGACGAGGTCCTTTATTTGAATTTTCAGACATTTTCGGCCCTGAGAGGGCTGTAAAAAATTTATAAAATTCATACATATTGTGGGGGTGGCCTCAAAAGTCATTTATTCCTACGTCGTCGGCAATCTCCAGGAAATGAAGAAGATGCACGAGTTTAAACATGTATAAATAATAAATATTTAATATAATAGATATAATAAAACCCGCGGGTGAGGTCGAAGTAATAAAAAATCAGACATTGCAGAGAAAAAAAAATACATTTTATCATTCTTCATAAATATTTATTTTGACAAGTGACATAACTTTTATCTCTACAGAAGCTGCTGTTTAAACAATCGGTGGCTCTTGAGGGTATTCTCCAATAATGGGTAGGGTTGCCACCTTTTTTTGCAAATAAAGTACAGTGGTGATTAAAAGTAAGAAAAAAGTACATAGAATCAACAAAAAGTATCATTTATTTTTTACTTTCTCTTACCTATGTATATATGTAATATATATATAGAGAGAAAGTATTGGATTCATGTCAAAAATTCGATGTCGAGATTTTGATGGATATACACGTTTTGAGGTCCTCTGAATCCAAAAAAGTGGTTTTCGCGACATGGCTTGTCTGTCTGTGTATGTGTGTGTGTTCAATTTTAAGCATGAAGGAATTGAGCTATGAGGTTGAAATTTTATATTTAAGTTAGGCAACCCCCTGAGGCGTGAAAATAAGCTTTTAATCAAAATCGGCCAAAGATTGAATAACAGCCTCTTTACGACCAGCGGTGTTTGCGCGAATACGATCATCGGGCCGTATTTTTTCGAAGACGATGATGGAGCAACGACAACAATCAATGGTGAGCGTTATTCGAGCCATGATAACGCATTTTGTGATGCCCATTATTCGTGAATGACTTCTGGTTTCAACAGGACGGGGCTACATGCCATACAGCTCGAGCAACAATCAATTTATTGCGACCATTGTTCCCCGGGCGATTGATATCGAAAAAAGGTGATTTTGACTGGCCACCGAGATCACCAGATTTGACGCCATCAGACTTTTATTTGTGGGGTTATTTGAAATCCAAGGTATTTGAAATCTTCTGAAGACCACTTTACTCTTGTACTTCATAGAGAAGATAGGGGAAATGGTTGTCATGGTAACAAAATATAAATATTTTCCCATTCATATAAATTTTACATCTTGAATTCTAATATATCGGCGGAAACTAAATAATTAATATGTCGACACGAAAAATCTGGTGTGAGGCAGGTCTTACAATTGAATAAATGTGATATCATAAGTGTCGAGTCCAAATGCAAAATAAAACAAACAACAAATCAATTTCATTCTTCCTTTGTCCCCATGACCTCCCGTGATTGGAACAAGCTCCCTGCGTCTATCTTCCCCAAAACCTACAATCTTCAGACTTTCAAGTCTAACCTCAACAGGCATCTTCTCAGTTGCCGCAGTTGAGTTTCCCCTTTATGCTTCTCCTTTTGTTTTTATTTTCTTCCTGGCTGCATGTGACTATTGGTCATTATAGGTCTTCGGACCTTATGCACCCATTCCAAAAAAAAAAAAAAAAGGGAAATTATTCTTTTTAGAGTGATTCTTTCTCTTCTTCTTCTTTTCAATCTGGACCAATAAATCTTTTAGAGTGTGTGTGAGAGGGAGGGGAGAGATTGTTATCATGATTGTGGATTAAATTCAACCGCCACTCCTTTCTTGCAAGAGAGATGCCGTCAGAGTAGTTGACATCACAAAAAAAAAAACGTTCATTTGAATAGAAATTAATTGACCACCGAGTCATTTGTTTTTAATCCGACTATGAAATTTTAATTGAGTGTTTATTTTAAGAGGTGATGATAATCACCCGGAAGATATGGATGACGTTTACACTGTGACGAACGATATTTCAAAACCAAAAAGTATCGAATCAAATATGAGGCCCGAGGACTACTTTGCCTGCTATTAGATGAGGTAAAAAAAAAAAGACTTAATTCGGACAAACAATTATTTATTTACAATGACTACGTTTCGGGAATTACACGTTATATTCTCAGGACTTTAAAATACAATACAATATCATTTCAAAGGAAGAAAAGAGAAAAAGAGGCACACTTGTAAAGGTCGTAAAAAAATTGTGCCACCTGCATTCGTGAACAAAGTCCAACAACAAAATTCTTGTTTGAAAATGTATTTTGGAATTCAGCTCATCATATGTCCAAACTATTAGATTGATTCATAATTATTCGCTGTTTATATTGGCGCGCTTTTTGTTTTGAAAAATTAACTAGAGGCCCGGGGGGGGGGAACTAGATACGTAGGGCTTATAGCTGGTAGTTCAATCAGGATAGGTGAAAAGAAGAAGAAAATTCGCAGCTAGTTATATTTAATTATTTTTATTCCCATTATGTTGACGTTTCGACCCCGGTTGAGATCATCCTCAGAACAGATGGGTGTTAAATATGTATAAATTATATAATTCAATCATATATCATTCATAGAACTTGAAGAGATAGAAATATGAATATAAATAAATTATATTAGTTAAAATACAATTGAAAATTAAGTGGTCAAGAGAGACGATGGTCACGTCGCAAGATATTGTATCTCTTCAAGTTCTATGAATGATATATGATTGAATTATATAATTTACACATTTATTCTGAGGATGATCCCAACCGGGATCGAAACGTCAACATAATGGGAATAAAAATAATTAAATATAACTAGCTGCGAATTTCCTTCTTTATTCTTTTCACCTATCCTTAAAAATGAACCTTTCATTTACTTTTTTTGCCAGAAAAATATTCTTCCCTGTTCAATTGATGAAAATGAGTGTCGAAAATCATATTCATATTCGTCATATTATGCTTGACCACTACGAAAAAGGATGGAAGGAGAAGTCATTTAGCGATCTCAATCATCTTTTTGGCGAAGGAACAATAAGCGAAAGACAATGTCGGGTGTAGTTTTCCCGCGGTGACACCAGCTCCAGGAAGAGGTCGACCATCGGATTTCGATGATTAGGCAGCCGTGGAAGGGGACGAAAACATGCTGGCCGAACTTGTACTCTTTGTCCGATTTTTTGTAAAATCTTATTTTCACGCCCCAAGGGGGTACGTAAACTTGAATATAAAATTTCATTCCTCTAGCACTTTTCATTCTAGTGATTTTTTGACTACACACACAATAATTTTGTGAAACTCGTAAAACGTGTATTTCCATCAAAATCAGAAAGTAAAAAATATGATTGAATTTATTTATTCACTACCAAATAAATTCCCTTTCTCCCCCACGAACAGTATTTTTGAATATTTAAATAGATAAGATAAAAGAGAAACAGTTATGATTAATTTTATAAAAGGCTTAAAAAATTAATAAAGATAAAAATCAATCTTTTTTTTTTCTGTTAGCAATAATCGATACTTGTCCTCTCTCTCTCTCTTGATCTGATTGATCTCAATAGCAAGTTGATGGAGAGAGAGAGGCGGGGCGGGGTCCATTTGTATGCCTGAGGGACCCCCTCTCACTCTAACACACACACACATTAAATAATTCCCTCAAAGAAGCAAGAACATTTGTTTATTTTGATTTAGAATCAAAATTTTAACCATTTGCTGACAAATAGGGACACGAAAAAATATCGATACTTACTGGTATCGATACTTTTGTTTCGATACTAGTACTTTTTTACTCGATACTTTTCGTACTTTACTCATATGAGTACTTGATTGCCGGTATCGAATGAGTATTACTCATTCAAATATAAATTTTTTTTTAAAGTTTTTTCAGCAGAACATGTAGACTTTAAACATTACATAAATATTTTAATCACGATTCTGCAAAGATTATCGTATATATTTTTAATTTTTCTTTTTTTTTCACTCGTCTTCTTTTATAACAGAAGATCCAAATCTTTTGTTTTTTTTTCTTTATGAATAGAAAGTGGATATATAACACAAAGTTGAATATTTGTGGAATAGAATTTATTTCATCATGTTTCTAATAATTAATTACTAATAATGGAAAATTTGATACTTTTTAATAAAAAACCCTTTAATATAATAACGTTAAATGCTCAAATATCAAAAAATTTAAAAGGCAAATTATAAATTCTAAACTAATTGGATAGACTTATCTTTGGCGAAGTCCGTATTTTGATTGAGAAAGCCTCCGAAAAAGAAAAATATTCACTCAGGGCGACCACGCTAGCAAGCTGCGAATCACCTCGTCTTTCTGATGTTCATTACTCTGAATACAGTGACATATATCTTACTGATCTTCCCGTCTACCCCTAACTCGACGATAGGAGCCTAATATGCCGAAAAGTCTTAAAAAAAAGAAAAAATACTCATACCTAAAAAAATACTCGATACTTAGTGGTATCGATACTTTTCTTCCGATACTTTCCTTTCGTTACCGTACAAGTATCGATACTTTTTTTCGATACCGTATCCCTACTGACAAATTCATTGGAAAAAGATCTATAATTAAATCATAATATAGCCCTATAGGCCAGGAAAAAAATTTGTCGATTTGACATGGAATGACTCATATATTATATTCATAAATAACGGGTATCGTCAGTCTTATATGGATGGCCTAATTGCCGAAAAGTCTGTGTGCATGTGTGTGTGAGTGTGAAAAATAGTTTGTTTGTTTTTTTTTAAAAAAAAAAAAAAAATACAGGCAGTCCGATGATTTTATTTAAGCCAATTGGATACCAAATGGCTTAAATAAGAATGCCTGGACCCCATATATGTATATTAAATCAATAACGGTTATCGTAAACGTCTTATATGGCCTGAGTTGCCGAAAAGACAGTGTGAATGTGTGTGTGAATGTGAGAGTGAATGATAAAAAAAGTGTGAATGTTTTTAAAAAAAAAAAAAAAAAAAAAAAAAAAAATAAATAAATAAATAAATAAAAAAAAAAAAAAAAAAAAATTGAAAATTTCTCCACTGGAAAGCATTGGGTTTTCTATCTCTCTCATTATGAAAAAAACCAAAGCTAATTTATTACTATAACAATTAAATCTCTCGAATGAAAAATTATTAAACTTGTATAATTTATAAAAATCACTATTTTAAATTTAAATTTTTAATTCAATTTTTTTTAATTAACAATTTTAATAATTTTTCATTTGTGAGATTTAATTGTTAACCTAATTAATTAGTTTTGGGTTTTTTCATAATGAGAGAGATAGAAAACCCAATGCTTTCCAGTGGGGAAATTTTCAAAAAAAATTTTGAACCTCCTCAAATGAAAATTTGGAGTTGGGTTGAGTTGGAGATATGGACAAGGCTTTTATTAAGGATCTCTCCTCCAGCTATTATCAACGTTGTTTTGGACACGACAATCACTTTCCGCACCCCCTCAATTCCGTCATAAGAAATAACTTTTAATCGCCCTGCATATTTCTTCTACTGCGTTTTTATTGACCCACTCCATCACACTAAATATTTTTGTATATAACGGCATTCTTCCAAACAAAAATTTTTTTTTAAGAGACCCAAATTAGAGGGCGTCCAAAGGAGCACAATAAAAAAAAAACACTTTCTCTCTTTCTTAACTGTACAGTAGATAGATAGCCGGCGCGCGAGCGAAAGAGATCATTTTATAATTTAATTTAGATTTGTTGTGTTGTTGTTGTTGTTGTTGTTACACTTGAATATCGTTAATCAAATTATTCAGAGTTATGTAAAAGAAATCTCGGAATGATCAATCAATGTGTGGTAGAAGTTCTTAATGTGCCATCGATTTGTCAGACATCATTTATTATTCAATTGGAAATAGAGGCGTCAGTGTTAGCGCCTCTGGCGAACAGAGAGGGAGGGGCAGATAACAATCTCGTGGCCAAATTACAGATCTAACGTATCAAAAAAAAAAAAAAAAAATTAAGAAATTATTGAGAAAAAGAGAAAGAAATAGAATTCACCGTTGAAACATTCATAAATTTATTTAAATTCTCATCTAATTATAAATAAATAAATAACACTAGGTTAAGTTTCAAAATGTTTTTATTTTTAGCTTTGTGTCATAGCTCTGAAAATGACGTCGGAATGCGCATAAACTTAACCTAGTGTTATTTATTTTTCTATAATTAAATGAGAATTTAAGAATAAAATATATTTATTTTCTATATTCATAATTTATTAAGATAAATTTTTTTTGAAATTTTATAGTTTTAGAAAAATCATAAATGAAACTTTAATTATAATTATTTTGACTAACGGTGCTAAATTGTGAGTAGGTTGACCACATAAATACATTATGTATTTTAAAAAATATTTTATAATGATTAATTTTTAAAATATAAAAGGGAAATAATTTAATTTTAAAAAATATATATATTTAGGGTGTGTTTTGTAATATAGATTATTAGTAGAGTTGGTTTGGATAGAATCTGTGTTTATTTGTGAATTCAATAAGATTGTATTGAAAAAGAATAATTGTTTTTAAAAATTGTTTTAATTTAAAAATAATTTTTCAAAGTAAAAATAAAGAGTACCCCAAATGAAATGTCATTTTATAGAGACTAAATTAACATATTTCAAAGTTTTTTTCCCTGTATTTATAAATATTCTTGACTTGAAAAATCAAAAACTCATAATTATTTCTAAAGAGTTTTCCAAACTGACTGAACTGAATTTTAATGTCTCAAATTTAAAATACTGAAGAAAAATAATTAACAAATTTCTTTACTAGCGAAAGAAATTTAATTTATTGAAGTTCATTATGTTTTTAAATTCAAGTTATTGTATTTTTTTTTTTAATTAATGTTTTTAAATAAAAAAGTTTCAAAGTAAAAAAACATAATTATTTATTAATTTTTTTTTTTCATTTCTCCTCTCTTTCTTAAGTAAAGAAAAGAGAAATAATATATTAGTAATAATTAGATTTGTATTTAATTATTATAGGGCCTAGTGAGAAAAGTAGAGTAAAAATGTAAAAATGATTCGAAATGACGTTCGAAAAGCGGCATAGGATGGCTGTCAGGAGAGAAGAGACGGGGGGGGCGTCGGAGTTGAGGGTCGCAAGAGAGAAGGAATGAGAGAACAGGGAACAAAACTGTCGGGTAAAGACGCTCTAAAGTGAAGAAAGTATTTGATCAATGCGCAAGGCGAGAAACCCAGTACGAGTCTAGTGGAGTGTGTGAGTAGTGTTACTCAAATACTGATATTTTGCCCCCCATTATGACTGTTTTTTCATACCTGATAAAAATATAGATGATAAATCACATTCTATTTACAGTAAGTTCTAATTTTTCAAAAGATTTTAAGATCCGGACATTATTTACAAGCCGCACCAATCGGCTTCATCCTCACCATCCAGGGGTGCGCCTATGGCGGACCCTCGCCTTTTTTCAAACATTTTATAATCATTATTTATATGTGCATTAAGGAAAAAAAAAGAAAATTTAATTTAATTATATAACAATTTTTATTACTTTTCATTTGAGAGATTAAATTATTATCATTAATTAGTTTTGATTTTTTCATAGAACCCAATGCTTTCCAATGGGCAAAATTCAGGAATTTTTTGAGCCTCTCTATTTGGGAATTTGGTGGGTAGAAAAATAATAGTACAAAAAAATAAATAAAATAAACAAGAAATAAATAAATAAATAAATTTTGTGTTTTACAACAAGATTATTAAATAATTTACCCAATGGAAAGCATTGAGTAAAATTCTGAATTTTACCCATTGGAAAGCATTGGGTTCTATGAAAAAACCTAATTAATGATAATAATTTTATCTCTCAAATGAAAAGTAATAAAAATTGTTATATAATTAAATTGAATTTTCTTTTTTTTACTCTAAGCGCATATAAATGATTAAAACTCATAATAATTAATAAATGACCCAAAAGTGAATGAATCTTCTTCTTCTATCCTCGCCTTGTTCCCGCTATGCGGAATCTGCGGACATCATTCTTTCCCTCCAATCCCCCCTATCATGTGTTTTTACGACCGGGGAGAATAGAACAGCCGCCCGTCGCACGGTCTGACGCCTGTTGAAAATAGAAGGAAGAGACAGGCATATAAAGAACAGATGGACTGTTCCAGTTCGGGCAACTCGTGGTCGCCATTCACGTACCCACAACATGTGGGCCCCTGAGCGAACAAAAGTGAAAGAATATTATTTAAAATAGGAAGAGTCACACTTTTTAGTGTTAAACAGCTACGTTAATATTATAATTGAGTGAGAGGATGTTGAAAAGAAGAAAAAAATAATCCATTAATTCATGAATTGGAAAATAGAGAGAGATTTCTCAATTTTAAGTTTGAATAATTTCTACTAAAAGCCATTTATTTTATTATATCAGAATCGTATAAGTAATTGTAGATAGAAAAACCAGACATTTACGAAATAAAAAGGATTTAACAAAAAATAAAAAAAAAAATATTGCACGAAAAGAACAACAACAACAACAAAAGCTAAAAAGTAAATGCGTGTACGAGAGAGGGAAGAGTTCAAAAGATTAATTGAACGGAGAGAAGAATAAATGATTGTTCTGTTAGGTGGGTCATTATCGTTGTTGGTCCAGAGGTTCGTTTCCTTCACAAAATTCCAAAGCTTCAACTAAAATCCCTCAAAATAGAAATAAATAAATGAAATTGATAAAATTTTATTAAAAAAAATAAATAAATAAATGAAATTTGATAAAATTTTATTAAATGAAAATAAACAAATAAATGAAATTGATAAAATTTTATTAAATGGAAATAAATAAATAAATGAAATTAATAAAATTTTATTAAATGAAAATAAATAAATAAATGAAATTATTAAAATTTTATTAAATAAAAATAAATAAATAAATGAAATTAATAAAATTTTATTAAATGAAAATAAATAAATAAATGAAATTATTAAAATTTTATTAAATAAAAATAAATAAATAAATGAAATTATTAAAATTTTATTAAATGAAAATAAATAAATGAAATTGATAAAATTTTATTTAAAATAAATAAAATTTGATAAAATTTTATTAAATGAAAATAAATAAAGAAATGAAATTGATAAAATTTTATTAAGGTGCGCGTCTCGGAAAACCGTTAAAACACGATTGACTCGAGGCGGCACCAGATGGCGTTAGTGTTCCCCCATTAGAATACACGCAACTTGTTCCATTTCATTCTAGACTTTCCAGCTAATTAATTAAAGGCAAAAAATTAATTATTTTTTAACACAATGATTACTAATTTAATTATCTACAACTTATAGAGCTCCTTTTTTTAAATATCTTTTATTTAATGCCATTAATCTAAAAAAATTTTTTTTTTTTCGAAAATCAAAAAAGGGCTTCTATAAGTTGTAGATATTTTAAATAGCTTTAATTTAAAAAAAATTTGAGGTCGATAGCTTCAAAATTGTGACCGCTAAAAAGTCCCAAAATTAGCACCCCGAGACGCGCACCTTAAATAAAATAAATAAATGAAATTAATAATATTTTATTAAATAAAAATAAATAAATAAATGAAATTATTAAAATTTTATTAAATAAATATCATTCTTTTGAGTGACTTGTTAATAAAAGGATGTATGCTTTTGTAGGTTATTCCCTTTTTCATTGCAAAGTTAAGCAAGGCTAAGCACTGTAGAACGTTAAATGGGTGATCCACGAACCTAAATTTACATACACTTATATCAAAAGTATTATTTTTAAAAAATGGAGGCGAAATATAAAGCAATTTTTTATTTTTCTCTTTTTAAAAGAAAGGACATCCTTATTTCTTTATTTTTTTTTTTTCAATTGAATAAAGAGAGAGAGTTTGTGTCTGTTGTGGGTGGGTGGAGGCGTCTATAAAATATGGAATGTAAATTTTTTTTTTTAAAAGCTCTAGAACACAAGAGAGCTCAAAACAACTTCACAACGTCACGTTTTAGAATTTAATTAACATTTAAAATAATATAAAATTATTATTAAATAGAGAGAGAGAAAGAAATTAACAAACAAACAAAAATGTAAAGTAAATAGAGAAATTATAAATTAGTTTTATGCAAAGTTCATTAATCCATTGATGAAATAAAAAAATAAAAAATTTGGATTTTGAATATTGTTTCTAAAACATAACCTTATTTTCACAAAAACATCCTTTCGCTAACAAAGCTCTCAAAAGAATGATTTGTTAATTAATAAAATTTAATAATTTAAATAATTTATTTATTTATAAATTAAAAAAAAAAATAAACCAATTAACTCAATGGCTGTGTAATTGTTTGTAGCAGGCGCAGAACAAAAACAACTTCGTCTTTTAGACACCCTATATCTGATTAATTATTGGATTTAGAAAGAAAAGTTTCAAATAAAAGTTGGAGATAAGGATATTTACTACAAAATTTATTTAAAACTCTTCTTTCTAAATCCATTAATTATCGTGCTACAGGGTGTCTAAAACGGAGAGTATCCAAATTTTTGAAACAAAATGTTTCTGGCTCTTTTTAACCATGAGATCTAAATATTATCATTTTTGTAGTGATGAAAATTTGTATGGAATTTTATTTAAAACATTTTTTTTTTTTTCAAAACCCAATAATTAACAAACTAAATGGCTCTAAAACTACTTAAAGGTTATTTCTTGTAGCTAGTTAACTAATGGGTTTAGAAAAAAATAACTATACATAGATAAAGGTTATAGAAAATTTTCTTTTCTATAAAATTATAAAAATTATTTCTCGAGTTGAATTTATAATTTTGCTCAAATTATTTTAAATTATTGTAAAAACTACTTTCTTTTTTGGATGATTTATTCTTTTTTGTAAGAGCCAGAAACATTTTGTTTCAGAAATAGGGAACAAAAACATACTCCCTTTTTAGACACCCAGTAGTTCGTTAATTAATGAATTTAGAAAGAAGAGTTTTAAATAAAAATTGTAGTAAATATTTCTAACTCCAACTTTTATTTGAAACTTTTCTTTCTAAATCCAATAATTAACGAGCTATAGGGTGTCTAAAAATCGAGAGTATGTTTTTGTTGATTAGGGAGGTATACATTAAACCAGTTTTGTTTTAATTAGAGGCCAGTTAGTTGTAGTTTTTGTATTTACACATACCGCTAAACAAGTAATTTAGAAGCTGAAGGGATCGAACACATGAACAAATCATAAGCGAGAGGGATTAATTATGATAATGGAATCAGTCATGGCTACTTTGACTCTTAAATGGCTGACTAATAAATTGAGAGGAAATGAGAGATTTTAGAATTATGGATGATAAAAAGAGCCATAAACGTCGTCTGTAACAAGAGAGGATTATAATTTATCTTAAAAAAAGAAAAAAAAAATTATATAGAATAAGTAATTAAATTGTAAGATAGATAGAAGAAAGAAAGAAACCATTTTTTTTTTTTTTTTTTTTGCAAAGGTCAAAGAAGTATGCAAAGTAGGTGGGGGTGGTTAAGAGTATAAAATAAAAAAAAGGCAAAGGATTTTCTCTTTAAAATTATGACAGAAATAAAATGAATCATAAACTCACAGTGCTGTCACAATTTGTGTTAATTATTTGTGAGAAAACGTTCTGTTGCTGTTCTGGTTGCCTTCTTCAGGCGTCTCAGTCAAATTCCTTCTTTAGAGACAATGTTAAATCCCCAAATGGGGATTTGAATGTAATTTCGAAAAGGGGGTCCCATTAACTTTTTACTCATTAAAAAAAAAATTTCCGATTCTTATGAAATTTTGTATTTATTTAGGATTCCCTAGTGTGTATAAAATCTCCAAATATGAGATTAAAATTTTGAAAAATTAACCATAGTTCATTTCAAGCAGTCAACATTTAAAATTACACAGAGCCTATGGAAATTTTGAACCATTTTTTACTTTTTAATTATGAAATGCAAATGGTCAAGTTTGAAACTAAGGTGCTATGGGAAAATAAATATCGAAAGGAAGGGGGGGGGGCATCTTGATACAAAAAATCTGGTGTGATAGCACGGTACACAACTTTCGATAAGCGAAGGTGTGTTAAGTCACTCACCAGTTTTTTTATCATCCTTACTATAGGAAATTGTAAAAATAAAGAATAGTCTATTTACAATTTTTAATGAATAATTTATTAATGAAATAAGAAGCCCCCGGATGTGGCGTAGTAGGTAGCGTGCCTACCTCCTATACCAAACGTCGCGGGTTCGGACCCAGGCAGTCCGATGATTTTATTTAAGCCATTTGGATACCAGATGGCTTAAATAGAAATGCCTGAACACCAAATTGATTTATTAATTACAACGGTTATCGTCAAAGTCTTATATGGCCTAAGTTGCCGAAAAGACTGTGTGAATGTGTGTGTGAGTGTGAGTGTGAATGGGAAAAAGTGTGAATGTTTAAAAAAAAAAAATAAATAAATAAAATAAGAAAAGGTATTTTAATGAATAATAAATTGAATTAAATATTTACAAAAACACAAATGAATGAAATAGAATAAAATAAAAGTCTCACACTCTCGATAAAAGTTTATATTTACAAGGGGTGGAGCGAGGAGGGGGAAACACGGACAAACGCGCACTCCGCAATATTCGCGTCCTCTTCGCACTCCGCACGATCGCGAGCCGTCTAGTCGCTGTGTTGGATATGAACCCGTCTGGCTCTTATCCCGTCGTTGGCGAGTATAAGGGCAGGAGCCCGTCTGGAACAGAGAGCTTCTTGTACTGCCGATTGTCCCCGATTGCCGACCTTTTAAAGGGCCGGCCTGCCCATGCTAATAAAAATAGTATCTTTTTTAAAAGCATGGGCCAAGATCCTCTCTCGATCCTATTTTCGCCTCCTACATTACTATATATAAAACGCTAGCGGCTGACTTCCTGTCCCTGTGTGTATGTACCTATCAGGACGCTGATTGGCCAGAATAAAAGCAAGTTGAGTCAAAGAGGGAAATTTAAAATTTTGCAATTGCTCCCCGAAAGGGGTCCAGGAAGCCTCGAAGGTTTTTTCACTTGTTTCAAATAAAAAAAAATTCCTGTTATCATTTCATTCCGTGTTCAAGCAACAACGAACGTTCCATTTCACAAATTTCATAATAATAATCGGTTAGAGTTTCGCTGCTCGTTTGCATCTTTTCACGGCAAGTGATAATCTCTATTATCAGAGAGAGAGAGAGAGGAAATAAGCAGGTGTTGCAGAATTAAAATCTCGCCTCATTCACAATTCGCGTGTTCTATTCCAATAAAGGAATTGTAACTCTGGTGGTGGTGATGATGATGATGGATGATGAATTGAAGATCACTGATCAGGAACGATCTGACGTCTCTCTCTCTCTGTGTAATATTTTTTTTTTCCTATTCGTTGCTCAAAAAAAAAAAAAAATAACACGATGATATATATTATTAGAGATAGATTCAGAAACTCTCACTAGGTAGGAGATCACATAACCAATAGAGAAAGGAGGCCTAAAAGTTCCATTTAAATTTAGAAATAACTCTCAGAAAATTAAATTAAAAATTTTATTTAGTATTACAAAACACTACGTCATAAGTTAAGACCGTTGCACAAAAAAACCTGGTGTGCCTGGCGCACAGCACACAACTTTCTCATACCCTTTGGCAAGAGAAAGTTGTGCAACCAGATTTTTTGTGTCGAGATATATTTAGTTGCTCTTAGCATTTTAGTTCCAAACTTGACCACCCGATTCATAGATGGCGCTGAGCTACGAATGCTTCCACATCAGTAAAGTGTACTTGAAACGATTCCCACGAAAAATTTCACTGATTTACTTTTTAAAGAGCATCTAAAAAATAGTTGATTTATGAATTTTAAATAAAATCGTTGCAGCGAATTTTGAGAAAATCGCAAAAAACTGAAATAGTACATCAGTAAAGTGTACTTCAAACAATTTCCACGAAAAATTTCATTGATATACTTTTTAAAGAGCATCTAAAAAATAGGTGATTTTTGAATTTTAATCAAAATCATTGTATCGAATTTTGAGAAAATAAAAAAAAACTGAAAAAGTACATCAGTAAAGTACTAGTACTTTTTGGCTGATTTTGTTCAAAAGCTTATTTTCACTCCTAAAGGAGGTGTCTAACTTAAATATAAAATTTCAAACTCGTAGCTCTTTTAGTTCCTGAGATAATTTGTTCACAGACAGACACACAGACTAAACATATATATGTAAGAGGAAATAAAAATTATAATTAGGCTTACTTAATTCGAACTCTGTGCTGTCAACCGTAGGCTCTAGTTGAAATACTTTGTATTTAAACAAAACGAATTATTTATTATAAATGAACTGGAAAGGCTGGATATCCTGGGCTCGGTTCCCGGGGCCCCATCAACAAATAAACATACACATTTGTTAAATACAAGAGAAGAAAGAAGATATTTTCTTTTTTCAAACATTATTTATTTATTTATTTATTTGGCCTACTTATTTAAATAAAAGAGATCAAAACTAATTTTATTATATAATCTCTCTTTAGTAAAAAAAAAAAAAAAAAATCTATATCTCAATATAAATCTTCAATCTTAATGTTTTTGTAAATGTCTTACGTAAGTTTTAATCATTATTTTTCTAACCTTAATTGAGTTATATAGATAAGGGCGATTTCTTGTTTACCTAGTAACCTTAGATAGGCAAATAAGATATAATAATACATACATTTAAAAAAAATAAAAATTCCTTTCGTATTCATTTGCATTTTATTTCGAGTTTTTACTTGAATTATTTTACAATATTTAATTTAAAAAATAACCCCATGAAATTTAGGCCAGTAGTTTTAGAGACGGAATGTGTAAAAATAATATAATTAAATCACACAAATTTTATTTTACAATTATTTATATTTATATTAATTTAAATTTCAATTCGATATCTTTTTCAACAATTAGTGAATTTTTTAAAGTTTTTGTAAATTGATGGAAAATTAAATAAACATTTTTTAATTTAATTAATTACATATGGACCGTGTTATGCAATGGTGTGCCAAAGACCAAAGAGTTTTGAGAAAATTATATATAATTTTTCTTGTCAATTGTGCAAGTAACATTAAATATAAATTTTTTTAGGACATATTTCATAAAAAATACTATTAATTAAAGCATTTGAAACAATATTCCGTGCTTAACCTTTTGAATTTTTTGGTCTTTGACACACCATTGCATAACAGGGTCCATATATTAAAAGCAATTCCTCCAAATATTTTTAATTTAAATAAAAAAATAAAAAAATTTAATTATTACTAGTCTATTATTTTGTCATGAACTCAGAAATTAGTCGACGAATTTTTATGGGGCTTCTTTTTTGAATTAAAAAAAAAAAAAAAACATCCGATAGATAAACTCTACACAGAGGTAGAAGTTTTGCTTCTTATCTTTAAAGTCAGACTTTCGAGCGACAAAAATTGAATCGGCTATCAATTAACTGGCCAATTAAACTCCTCGTGACTTGAATAAGCCAATGTTAGAACACCCCTAACCCTTACCATAAGAAGCGAAACCTCTACATCTGCCTAAAGTCTCTGGTTATTGGGTGTTTATATATTTAAATCTCTCTAACACATAATAAATAAATGGAAGAATTATTATATAGAAATTTATATTTAAATTATTTATTTATTTATAATTAAATTCCATGAATCATTTTTTTTTTCTAAATTAATTTCATAATTAGATATCAATTAAAAAAAAAAATTTGCAAACAATAAATATTTAATATCATTAAATAATAATATTCAATAATAGTAAAATTCAATTATTTTAATTAACTTATTATTTTGTCATGAACTTAGAAATTACTTGACCGATTTTTATGGGCCATTTTATTTTCTTTCTTTTTTTTCTTGAATGTATAGAGAATTTTTTTTTATTTTTGGCAAAAACCAAACTAAATGAAACAAGAGCAAGTCTCTGAAAAAAAATAAAAAAGAAAATAATATTTTATTTCAATAAAAACATTTTTTTCATTAAAAAAGGAAAGAAATAAAAATTATCTTTCAAATAGATAAAATTATTTACCCGTTAGTTAGTTGACAGCGAAGTTAAAAGAAAAATCAAGGGACTAATACAACGAACAAGAGGAGGGCCCTCCTATGGGGGGCTTGGCTAGATACACTTATACCCACCAAAGAGCTACTCTCCATAACCATGACAAAAATGAAATTAGTGTGATTGAATTTTAACTTTCCCTTTGTAACGTATGAACTCTGAAACTACTTGACCAATTTTTATGAGGCTTTATATAATTTCTGGGGGGTGGTTTTAGGTTATATATTACCCACTGGGTTTAAAAAGGAAAATGGATTAATTTTGAAACCCTGCCCTTTTGGGGGGGAGAGAATAATAAAAGTCGGATTGCGCTAAAGACATGCATTTTTTCTTTCATTCTTTGTTAATTGAATTGATTGCTGATTAATGCAATTAACAACCATTTCCAAGAAACATTGCTTTCTATGTTTGTTGGTACTGTCTGTTCCGCAGAGGACCTTTTGAGTTTGACCCTTGCAAGAGCGGGAATTACAGAAAAAGAGATTGGAATTTGAGAGAGAGAGAATTCGTGATTGAATTGATTTGGAAGTCAATAAAAACGTGAGGAAAATGAAAAAGAAAGAAAGAAAAAAAAACGATTAAAATGTCTTAATCAGTTAAAACTAATCCTCAGGCAAAAGAGCAGGCGTTAACCTCAAAAAGTATCCTTTTTTTTTTTACTTTTTTTTTCATTAAAAGCGCCTTTAAAAGGCTGTTTGGTTTGAGGCCTTTTTTGGTCATTAAACCAAATTAGAAGATGCTTTATTTGGTGAAGAGAAAAAATAGATTACACACACACACACTTAGGTACACTTATCACGGCCACCCACTAAAAAAAATATATAGAAATTCTCAATATACAGGGTGATCCTAAAGCTTAAGTTTTTTTTTTTTTTTTATTTAAATATATAAGTATTTTATAAACCATGCATGTTTTGTTGTATTACTAATATTTATAAGGATAAAATATTTCAGAATTGGAAAGCAAATTTTTGAAATTTGAGACTTAAATTTTTTTCTAAATATTTTTCGAGATCTATATATTTAGTATTGGATATAGGTGACGTAGCAGCCAAGGAATTAAATAAAACACTTTTATTCAATCAATCAATCAATCGTCGACGTTTCGGCCGCAAATCACAACCTTCATCAGGGTGATTAATTCTTAGAATAATCCTGATGAAGTTCGTGATTTGCGGCCGAAACGTCGACGATTGATTGATTAATTAAATAAAAGTCTTTTATTTAATTCCGTCTCTTATTGGATTGGGAATAATGGATCTCACCACAATAGCCCCCAGGCAATTCTACGAGGAGAGGAAGTTGCTGAGACATCCCGCTCTGTGGAAGGGACGTAAAGAAGGTTCCCTCTCAGTGATGCATTCTTCTAAAGGAGTCGGTGCTGAGGGGGTCCCTCTTCAGACTAGGACATCCTCCCTAGCATAGAAGAGGTTGGACAAAAGGAACCAGAAATAAGGATTAGTTCACTAGATATAAACGAAAGCAGGAGGAGGAGTTAGAGACAGGAAATAATGTAACTTCACGGGGCCCGGAGATGGGCCGGTTGGGTTTGAGGTGTGTGTCTTCGTGCACGAAAGCATCTCGGGCAAATAAACGGATAGGAATTTCCAATAAAAAAAAAATTTAATTCAATATTTATATTAATTGCTGCATATGATTACCGAAAGTCAAGGGTCCGCTGCAGGCGAACGGTCTTAGTTTAGAAGCGAATTCCTCCAAAGCCGGGAGAAACATAGAAAAATTCTTGGTGATGAATTTATATAAATTAAATAAATTATCTAGAAAAAAAATAAATTTAATTTATAAATTCCCATCTAAATCAAATTGGACATGTTTATTTATATATATAAATCCTCTTAAATAAAATAAAATAAAATAAAATAAATAATATATAATCACACAAGGGCAACCACAGAGATTGGGGAAAGGTAAAAACAAAAATGCATTGCACAAGGCGGGTGGGAGGATATAAAAGAAGGACAAATAACAACAACAACAACAAACACACAAAATTTTATAATAGTAATCATCAATGACTCTATTACTTATTCAATAAAATGTATACAATTTGTAACGTTATTCCCATGGGATCTCCTCTCTTCTTCCTCTTGCATCGTGTGTCAAGGATGGTGATGCTGTCCGTCCGGTCCTCTTCTTCTTCTTCAGCTGTCGCTGTCGTGACTGACCTTCTCTCTTCCTCTTTCCCCCCTCCTTTTTTTCACATGGAAATTGCAATTTCACAAACACACGATCTTTTAATAATAATAAAATAATATATATACATATATACAGGGTGTTAACCTACCTGTGCGAATGGATATCAACAATGGAAAATCTATTATAATTTTATTTCAAATATATTCAATTTGTTTAAATTGCATTTAAAATAAATAAATAAATAAATTCCTTAAAAGTCACTGAAATGAAAAATTTCATAATATAAAAACGTTCACCTCCGTTCTACAAAATTCATATAGTGATTAATCAAAAATTATAAATAAAATTACAGTCGAGAGACTAAAATTTTAAAATCTGGCGTGACAAGCACAAAACATACCTTTCAATTACCGAAGGTAAGAGAAAGTTGTGCGACAGTCACACCAGATTTTTTTCTAATTCGTTTAAGCTCTTCGGCATCTGAGGCTATTTAGACTTCGTCCATAATATCCAATTAGTTGAAATAAATTATTCCCCTGGGAAGGGATGCGAACCCGCGACCCTTGGTACAAATGGCCAGCACCCTAACCACTACACCAAGGCCCGAGAGTTACAGTACGGTTGGCCTACCAGGGCCGGATCTAGGGGGGGCAGTGGATGCGTGTGCCCCGGGCGGCAGATTTTAGGGGGCGGCAATTAAACAAAGATTTACTAAAAAAAAAAGGTAAAATGATATGAATTTTGTATAGAAAATTTTAAGGAAAGGGCGGCAAATTAAATTTTGCCCCCTCTAAAAAATCTCGTAGTTCCGGCCCTGAGGCCTACACTCTTTAAGGTGCGCGTTTCGAGGTTCTGATTTTGAGAATTTCCAACGGTAACATTTTTGAAGTTATTGACTTCAAATTTTTTTTAAAATTAAAGCTATTTAAAATATCTACAACGTATACAATATTCTTGATATTCGAAAAAAAAATTTTGTTTTTTTAGTTAATTACATTAAATAAAAGATTTTTTTTTTAATTCGGTCTATATCTATAAAGATAATTAAATTAGTAATTATTGTGTTAGAAAATAATTAATTTTTTGCCTTTCATTAATTTTCTGGAACCTTTCAAATGAAATGGAATAAAACGCTTGTTTCCCTATGGGCAGATCTAACGCCATCTCTTGCCGCCTAGAGTAACTCGGTACTGAATCGGCTATTAACAGTTTTTCGAGACTCGCCACTTAAAATGTGGCCAGCAAGACAAGTGCGTGCTCCACCGATGCAAAGTGGTATATCGGAATGGAATTAAGTCTGGTGAGTAAACAGCATTGCCTAATTGAGTGTTTTAAAAAAAAAACGACAGGTTCGAGAAACGTACGGTGTGAATAATTTAGCGGGAGACGGGGGCGAGAGGGGGGGAGGGGGGGGGGGGGGGGGGGGGGGCAGCTCACTAAAAAAAAAAAAAAATCGCCAAAAAGGTGTAGAATTGCAAGTATTTTCATTTTCTCACACTGACAATGGAGCTTCCAGATATACGGTACAAAATCTGAAAGCACCATTGTTCGTCAGTTTGAGATTCCGGTCGTTTTTTGAGCAGCTAACGCTTCAATCGATCAATTGTTTTTGTACATCGTCTTTTTGTTCAAAAACGAGAGTTTTTGGTTCCTTCTGATGACCACTTTGCATAGATCGATCAAAACAGCGTTTTGGTTCGTATGAAAAGGGGAAGATACAGTATTTATTGGCGTGATATTCACAGATTAGAAATGTGTAATGGAACATTTCTTCAAACAATTTTTAATATACACTAAAAACATGGATTTTATTTAGTCTAATTATTACTCGAAATTCTTTTTTGTCTCTGTGATTTTTTTTTATTTCTTTTTACGTACTTCAATTACATTTTAAATATTTATTTCTAATTTTATTATCTCATTTAATGCTGCAAATTCCATTAAACAAACCGGTACTAAGAGGGTGGCCCCCTCATTTAGAATAGATAAAATAAATTGAAATAAAAAAAATAAAATAAAATAACAGGATATGTAAATTTAATTACTAAAGGAGCTTCAATTTTACATTTCCGGGCAGGTTATGGAGGGGGGGAAGAAGAAGAGAATGTCATAAAAACCTGAAAAATGACAGAAAAGGCCTTTTATGAAATACCTTCACACTGATTATAAAATTAATCTTAGAATGTAATCAGTTTGTTAATAAGAGAATATTAAAGACAAAAATTAATAAATAAAAGTGGGGGAAGGAGGGACAAAAGACCTTATTCATTTTTAAACCTACATATTTTGTTGCTGTTACTTTCTTTCGAGTCTCAAAAAACAGTTAATAGCAGATTCAGAAGCTGGTTACTCGAGGCGGCAAGAGATGGCGTTAGTTCTGCCCCATTCATTTGAAAGGTTCCAGCAAATTAATGAAAGGCAAAAACTTAATTATTTTTTTTTTACACAATGATTACTAATTTAATTATCTATAAGGGAAGTGCGCCATATTGTACCACTTAAGCAAATGTCCAATTATCGTTGAACCAGTATGGGATCAAAATGATTCGAAGTGGTTCATTCAACATACATGCCAACAATAAGCCCTTCAAACTTGTATCTCTTAAGATGGATCGTTAAATTAGCTTTATTTTTTTTTTTTTGCCTTATTTGTATCTCATACCCCTAAATTGTACCACCTATGTTATAGGGTTTACCAATTCTTTTTCAACTTCTGAAGGTAATCCCTAACATCGTATCGTCGTTAGCGTAAATATTCGTCCCTAGCATATGCCTCTTCAGAGTTGGCTTTTGGACCCCGTAAGTCCTAAATACTTCGTTTATCCCCATGTCGCATTTTGGAGCAAGGAAATGACGTATCACTCCATGTACCATATTTTTTCCCATCTTGTATTGAATGTTGTACATTCATGGAGACACAGAGTGGTACAATTTAGGGGAATCGCCATTTTGTACAAACAAGAGCATAACTAATTAGTTTTACCGTTTATTCGTTCGGTTGCAGCACGATTTCACAGCTAATTGTACATAGTACAAAAACTAAAATAATGAAGTATGACTTACTTTTGTTGGAATCCGTGTATTGCTGTGTAGATGAATAATAATTTCTAACAAGAAACAAGTAAATTACACAAATATAGTTTTTACTAAAAATATGAGTCCAATCCGGCCACTTGCTACACCATCGACTGGGGAGCTTGACTGAGGACAAGAAATAACCGCTCTCAGTGTCACTGGACGCTTAGTTCAGCAGGAATGTTGGTGGTACAAATTAAGCGCACTTCCCTTAGAGCAGATTTATTTTAATATATTTTATTTAATGTGATTAATCTAAATTTTTTTTTTTAAAAAAAAAAAAAAAGAATTTTAAAAGTTATATATAAAATAAAAAAAATTAAAAAAAAAAAATTTGAGGTCGATAGCTTCAAAATTGTGGCCGCAACCTCTCAAAATTAGCACCTTGAGACGCACACCTTAAGAAAAATCTTTTCTGTACTGTGGTCAGAAAGAGGTGACAAATTAAACTTCATACTAACGAAAGTCTGCCCGAAATGAGTCAAAATAGAGGAAGCTGTTTGATCCAATTATGTCGCTCAGGGGCGTGGATGGCGACCACGAGCTGCCCGAGCTGGGACAGGCAATTCTTTGTATTGTATGTCTGTCTCTTCCTTTCTCTTTTCAACAAGCGTCAGACCGTGCGACAGGCCGGCCTGTACTTTTCTTCAGGTCGCAAAAACGCATGATAGGGTTGGAGGGAGAAAGTTAGGTCCGCCGACCCCGCATCGCGGGAATAAGGCTATGACAGAAGAAGAAGTTTGATCCAATTATGAAATGCAAAATAGAGTTGATTATCATTTTTATCAATCTTTTCTTTAAATAAAATCAATAACCTCGAATTCAGATAGATAAGTATCGTTGACCAAATGAATTGGAAAGTCTCCATCTTGTGATTTATGAGCCATGATTTTCGCATGCTTAATCAAAAAAAAAAACTGTCTTTCATTCTCTTTAACATTCAATTGGAAATGAATTCCAGGTCAGTACAATTAATCAAATCGTAATTATTTGAAATTAAATTAAGACCTGAAGCGGCAGCAGCAGCTCCCCCTCAAGATATATATATCATTTATCTTATGTGATGAAATTATTAAGCATTTTGACATCAAGACGACTTTAAGATTATTTTAATTCAAATGCAAGGAAATTAAAACGTCATTAAGACGAAAGAGAGAGGGGAAAAAAAAAAAAAATAGATCTCATTCAACTTTAGAGTCAATTGTAATTATGATGAACTCAACGCAACAAAATAATTGCATGCTAAAATATCGCTGCTATTAATAATCGCTTTAATACCGACTTTAGAATTAAAAAAAAAAGAGAATGATTAGTAACTAGCTGCACAATCTACCTATTGGTGGTCCTATTCAAATATGTCTACGGGATTCTGTTGGACCAATGGATTGAAATCCAAATTCTCTCTGAGGACCTTGGATCGGAATTAAATCCTTTTCAAACAGGATTTAAAATTTAAATCTATTATTAGTGACCTGAACTCTTTTTAAAAATAGGATTAAAAATCTAGATTTAGATCCAGATCCTTTTTGATAATCGGACCGTGACACTTGCCAGATCTGATCCAGTAAATATTGCCCAACTCTGACCGGGAATTACCCGAGGCTTCCTTTTCATTGTCACAATATTTAATCCTTTGATCCAATACTTAAGACTCATGGATTTGTTTTGGTTTTTTCTCATTAAAAATAAAAGTATCGAACTCGTGTTAAGATTCAAGGAATAATGAATAAATCCAATATCAGAAGACACATTCAAAAAAAAAAGCAGAGCATCTCTCACTTCTCAGAAAGATTGAAAAATACTATAAATAATGGACTATACTTTTTCAAGTTCTAAAAGAATATATATCTACAGGATCCTGTTGGACTATTGGATAAAAACCCAAATTCTCAGGATCTAGGTACGGAATTAAATCCTTTTTCAAAGAATTGGATTTAAAATCCGATCCAGAATATGGATCCAGATCCTTTTCTTGATAATTGAGTCGGTTTGGGGATGATATCACTTGTCGGATCTGCGGATTCGGATTTTAGTGAATTTTGCCCATTCTTTGCCGTTGAGTTACCCGAGCTGAGGCTTCCTTTTCATTATGACAATCTTTCTTCCTTTGATTCAATCCTTTAGTCACATCGTCTTGTTTTTTTTCCATCTATCGGTCTCATAAAAGAATCCTCGCTCAGGGGCCCACATCTTGTGGGTACGTGAATGGCGACCACGAGCTACCCGAGCTGGGACAGGCAATCCTTCTATTCTTTGCATGTCTGTCTCTTTCTTCCTCTTTTCTACAGGCGTCAGACCGTGCGACGGGTCGGCCTGTTCTATTCTTCTCCAGTCGCAAAAGTCATGTAGGGCCGCCGACCCCGCATTGCGGGATTAAGGCGAAGAACAAGAAGAAGAAGAAGAAGGTCTCATAAAAGAATCCAACTCGCACATAGGGTGGGTAATTCCAAGAAAGAAGAGGAATGAATAATTGTCAATATCAAAACACATACTCCAAAAAAAAATAATAATAAAAACAGAGCCTCTCAGAGGGATTGGAAAATTAATAACGGAACTATACTTTTACTTTCTCTTATTTCAAGTTCAAATTGGAATAAAACTAAACAATTTTAAAATGAAAATGAACACTTTTAAATTTAAAGTTGAAAATGACCTTACCGTTAAATATTTAAAACAAAATAAAAATAATTTTTATTTTTATTAGGAACTTTATTTTAAATTTTAATAAGATTTAAAATATTTCGAACATTGGTAAATTAAAATTTGTATTAAATATACTTTAAATTTGTTTTTATTTTTATTAATATTTAAGGTCATTTTCAACTTTAAATTTAAAAGTGTTCATTTCAATTTTGAAATAGATTTTGTTTAGTTTAATTCCAATTTGAACTTGAACGTGCTTTATTAAAAGTTCACTGAATTTGTTGCAAGATCGATAATCGATTAGAGAGTGAGTGGGAGTGAAACGTCAGAAATTAATATTCATCAGATAAAGTTAACTTAAGTGTAGTGGGTGTTTCCCCCAATTATTCTAAGAAAATGGAATGATAATTGAAAGATGTTTGAGAGGAGAGGGGAGGGGAGGGGAGGGGGAGAGTTAACAAGCGGACTCCGATTAATTAAAGAGTAATTAAATAGTGGAAGCAACGAAACAATACAACAGAAGGTGAGTTGGCAACAAATTGAAACAAACGCCTAATTATCCTCACCATGAGGCGAGGGGAACTATTATTATTTCTCCTTTTGTACTTTCTCTTACCTATATAGAGAAAGTATTGCGATCATGTCAAAAATTCGATGTCTGTCTTTGAACAAAATATCTCAAGAACGAAAAGAGCTATGAGGTTGAAATTTTATATTTAAGTTAGGTACCCCCCTGGGACGTGACAGGAAGTTTTTAAACAAAATTGGTCAAAAAGTACTAGTACTTTACTGATGCACTTTTTAGATTTTTTTCGATTTTATCAAAATTCGCTCCAACGATTTTTTTAAAAATTCAAAAATCAATTATTTTTTAGGTTCTCTTTAAAATGTATATTCTCATTTTGGCATTGAAATCTTCTGAAGCACACTTTACTCTTGTATTTCATAGGAAAAATAGCAGAAATGGTTGCCATGGTAACAGAATATAAATATTTTCCCATACTTATAAACTTTACATCTTGAATTCTAATATATCGACACGAAAAATCTGGTGTGACAAGCACAGAACACGACTTTCGATTTAGTAGCGTTTCTGTTTTCTTAACATTTTCGCCAGGTGGTTGCTTACGCCCTGTTGATAGCCATCAGAGCTCTTAAGAGAGAGAGTCTGCTCTAAATCCCTCCATGTTTATGTCTTCCTGGAGTCTAACCAATTTCTCTCTGACTGCCGAGGGTGGAGGCAAAAAAATACGCGATTTTTTATTATTATTATTTTCTAATTACAGACAAAGAGAGAGTCGTGGCTGTTGATAAGAAAAACTCAAACGAGAACTATTAAAAGGGGGCGTGGCAAAAAGATGATGATTAGTGAGGTGGGGGAGGATTCATAAATTCCCACAAAAAGAATTCAATTTCTAATTAAATCTCGCTAAAATCTTTTATATATATAATAGCCGAGTGTGTCCGTTCGTCTGTTTGGCCAACTTTCCGTAATTTTGAAACAAAAGTCTTAAGGCTTGAGCACACTTATATATACACAGAATGCGATGACCAGGTACGCAAATGAGTTGTAATTGTATAAATGTTTGTATGTTGTAAAAATATTTTGTGAACGTGGTTCAGCTTGCACTATAAAATTGTACTACATGTGTATGTGTATGTGTATTGTATGTATGTATATGTGTATATAAAGGTGTATGTATGTGTCTGAGTGTGTATATGTAAACAATTTGTCAATAATAATTTGTACAGGATACTAATATATTTTTTTTAAATACAATATTTGAATTTCGTGTCAAATTGTATGTAGGGGCGCTGCGATCGCTCATGTGTAGATGGCGTGCAGGTCGGCAGCCATCTTGTTTTGTTTTCTCAACCAGTTCAATTGACATTGTCACAGATGTAACAACCTTTGTAATCTTGAGCTGAATTGTACCTGAACAAGGCCACAGAATGAGTGGCCGAAACGTTGTAATTTTTACAAATAAACCAGTTAAACCAAAATCTAATTCTTTTACTAAAAAATTTTAATGTTAATTTTCTCAAATCTCGGTAACTGGCGCTTGACACACTAATGCGTCCATATAAGAGTTTGTTCAACAATGTATGCCACTTTCATAATGACTTGGCCAGCTCTGAAGATGGTTCAAACATGGAACCGAAACGTCAGCAGTGTGAATTGAATAAATAAAGAAAAAAAAAATCTTAGCTGCATCTCTCATTTTCTAACATCTTATTAATATTTTGAAACATGTAAATTAAAATTAAATATACCAATTAAACACTAGGTTATTTGTTTCAAAGAATTAATAAAATCTTTGAAACAAATAACCTAGTGTTTAAATTTGTATATTTAATTTTAATTTACAAAATGTTTCAACGGTCGAAAGTTTAAATCTTATATTACCATGTGTTTTAAATTTTAATTTATCTAGATAATTTAAAGAGATTCCAACTTGTAATAAAAATAAAACGTTTCTTTCTAAATCAAATAAAATAAGCCGGCATTTAATTTTTGAGCATTTAAAAAGGCATAAATCATACGTAGTTAATTGATCTTATTCTCAGTGAGAATTGGGGCTGAATTTTTTTGACAGTAATTGCCGGCTGTTACTCGGAGAGAGGCACGCGCGCCTTATTCAAGTCACGAGCACAACCAACAAGTAGCTGTCTTTATTTTAACTCTCTTCAAAGAAATAATATCTCGGGCAACTCGTAATCTCCCATCCTTTTTTTTTCACCGAGATTTATTATCATTGAGAAGAGAATATTTATGACCAATGCATGAATATTATAATCATTCATCATTTATTTATTTACTCGTAACTACTAGTCCCGGATATCCCATAAAGGGGACACGACAGTAGCGGCAGAGGATGATTAATTAGACGTCTCATCTGTCCTGATAGGATCAGGCTCTCAAGGAAGCTTAGTGGCCTCTCCAAATGAGGGGATAATAACCCGATAATCCTAATCTGATAGGGAATTTAATATGACTTTAAAAATAATATCCTCCCCTTTTCTGAAGAGCCATTCACCTGTGAGGTAAACATTTATTGGCTACCAAAGAAAATGACATCCTTCTTCTATAGCAGTGGTTCCCAACCTATGGGCGATTTGGGTTTTCAGGGGGGCAATAAATAATTGGGAGGAAAATTACACTAGTCGACAAAAATGAACTTTTTTTTCTTTCACAAGAATAAAAATATGAGATTCTAGAAGTATTTTTCATGCTTAATTCAAATATCATTTCAGTTTTGCCCCATCAGGCACAGTTTTAGAGATATAGAGAAAAATAGATTTTAATAGAAAATGTGCTCTAAAAGGGCTTTTATTTAGAATGTTCAAATTATTTTTAACGCGACACCCCGTCAAATTATGCAGATAGTTAGAATACATATAAATTTTAAGTTTCCTCCCAATCGGAGGTCATTTAGACGTGCCGCAAACGGCTTAAAGTTTAGAAAAATCGAAATTTTAAAGATTTTGTTTGCTTTGTTCACCCCTAATACAATTTTAGATATCCCTGAATGCAAAAAACATATATTTACGATATTCTATAGTTATTTGGCTTTCTAAAAACATTCATTCGTAAAAATCTGTTAATTATTAACGAAATTATAAACCAAAACGTCAGCAAAGAAAAAACACAAGTACACTCACTGGTCGAAAAAATAGACTTCTTTTTCTTTTACATTTTTTTGGTATCCAAATGGCTTAAATAAAATCATCGGACTGTCTGGACCCGCGACGTTCCGTATAGAAGGGTATTAGAGAAAAATTTCCTATTTAACAGGATGGTCAGGATAAAAAAAGACATACCCCCTCCCAAGCAAAAAATAAAATAACTTCACTGTTTATTAACAAAATAAAAAAAATATATGGACCCTGCTATGCAAATGTGTGTCAAAGACCAAACATCGAGTTTTGAGAAAATCTACATTAAAGTTTTTCTGATTTAAATTGTTTTGATTAGATTATATATCATTTTTTTTGTCAATTGTGCAAGTAAATACTGTAATTATGGCAGATATTCATAAATTATCTCTAAAAATACGACTAATTTAGAGAATAAACAATAAAATATAAAAAATTATTATTGCAAAATTCTCCAAGTCCAATATATATTTGCAAAAATGCTTCAAAGTCCCTTGATTGCAAATTAATCTATGCACTATTTATTTTTATAAAAAATAATTTTAGGTTTATAATTCAAAAATTAAAACGAAGATATTATTAAAGTTCTTTTATGTTTATATTTAATACTAATAGCTTAGAAACTTTTTATCCAAATTACAATAATAAATTTTAAATAGTATTAATATTTTAAAATAAATACAAAGTGATAACAAAATTTTCTCATCAATTAATTCCTGAATGGAAGTGAACATGGAAACAGTAAATTAAAGTTATACTAAATGAAATTGACTTAATATTATTTTTTACTTTGTTGTCTTCTCGAAATCGCACTGATCCTCATCTCCATTATCAGGAATAATATCTAAAAATTAAATTTTGACATTCTACGAATTCATTTCTCATTTTTCAAAAAAAAGGATTTTGGTTTATTTAAGGTAAACAATATATAATATTATAGGTTAAATAAGTTTTTATTGGTTGTTAACCATAAAAAACAACGTGTTAGGTACATAAATCATTTTTGCAAAATGAAAATCCTGCATTGAAATATTGTAAAAATAATTTTAAGCTTTTACATTAAATATAAATTTTTTTAGAACATATTTCATAAAAAAATACTATTAATTATTGCATTTGAATCAATATTCCGTGCTTAACTCAATTTTGAATTTTTTTTGGCCTTTGACACATATTTGCATAACAGGTACAACATATAGAAAATGAACTGCAACCTTGTGACACAGATAATTTTTCTTTTTGAAGTTAATAATTGTTATTAGATGAGAATTTGTTGAGCACCCTGTAGTTGGGATAAAGAATTATTATTACATCCCGGTAGAGTCCCTCATCCTGCTGACCCAAACTTTTCACTTGCTGGGTGGGCGGGTGACATCCTCTCGGTTCTAAAACAAAAACAAAAAAAAAACACACACACAATTACCTTGTTGTTAATTATCTCCAAGAATCACGTGTTAAATAATAATAATAATTATTATTATTATTTTATTATCCCAAGGATTTCACTAAAGAATAAAATAAATTTTTCTTATCTTTAAAAACAAAAAAAAAAAAAAAAAAACGCATTCATTAAAAAGGAGAAAAGAGCACTGAAATGTCAAAGAATATTTATTGGGTTTTTTTTTTTTTGTAGAAATTTTAATTAAAGTCTAAGAATAAACAAATAAATAAATCGTGTGTGTGTGTTTTGGCACTACTACTGGCGCTAAACAACTTCTAAATATGCAATTTAGAGATAAGACAAACGATTTATTAAAAATGCAAATTTGTTTGCCAAAAATGGCACGAGATTTTTTTTCTTCTAACAACTCCACCCCCCCCCCTCCCCTCACATCTCTTCAAATTTTTGACTTTAATACTTCAAAGTAGGCTAATATGATTTTTGATTAATGCATTTTTGGAGGGATGGAGCTTGATTGGGTAAGGAGAAATGCCCCTGGACCCTCATGACGCCTCTTCAACTGCAATTTTTCAGACAACTTGTTTCAAAAAATTAATATAAAAAATATACATATGTCTTATTATTTATTAAAAGTGTAGAATGGCTGTTATTTATTAATCTTAAGGAAATGGATTTGCAGCCAAGGAGAATAAAAAAAACTATTTAGTTTCTTTCGGTCGACGTTTCGGACGCCAATCGCGTCCTTCCTCGGGACCAAAGATTGTTAGAAAGCAAAATCTATGTGTGCTTTCTAACAATCTTTGGTCCCGAGGAAGGACGCGATTGGCGTCCGAAACGTCGACCGAAAGAAACTAAATAGTTTTTTTTTATTCTCCTTGGCTGCAAATCCATTTCCTTAAGCTTATTATTTTTGTATTATGTTGGTTTTAGTACATTTATGGTTTATAAGCGTTTTCATTTTAAAAATTTTTTGTTGTAAAATGTTGTTGATATAATGTATTTTTGATAACTATGTTTTTATATAAGGTATTTTTTGTAAAGAGTTTTTTTTTTTACATAATCTATGTTTTGTAATGTACGTATTTTTTAGAGATTGTATTTTTTATAAAGTATTGTATTTTTTATAAAATATTGTATACAGAAGTCTGGCTGGATGGCGAAGGCCGCAAGCCAAAAAATAAAGAAAAAAAAAAAAAAAAAAGCTTATTATTTATCTTTAAAAAAATTACTATTTTATTTTTAATAATAATATTTTGTTTTGTGTATTTTTTAAATTCCTATCTATATACGTGGAGCTGATATCACTGTGCGGCAAGAAAAAAAACGCCGAGATAATTCCTTCAGATTCTTGAGTAAAATGACCGTCTGAATCCAAATATGATGTCCGTTTTCCCCCACCACGTGCCGTTTTCGAGGGGGGTGCCCCTACTTATTTCGACCCCTTTTCGTTAATTATAGGGCCATGAATCCAATTTGGAGGGAAGAAAAGGAATATTTTAGCCTTAACATTTCTTCAGAAGGTCTAGAGAAGTGAAAAGTTAAAAAACATTAAAATTTGGTTCCAAGGGGGGGGATGTGGGGGAGGATTTTGTCCCTTAAAATGCAAAAAAATCATTAAAAATGATCGATTTTTTCACAATTTTTTCACTGATTTTCTACATATTCCAGCTGACAGACCCACCTCACCCTTCCTTAAACATCCCTCAACTAAAAAAAAATATATAGGAGAAAGCGCGTGGGGTGTGAGCGATTCCGAACCCCTTGCAAGAAGAATTTTTTTCAAACATTGACAAGAAATAATTTCTACCCCTTTAGATAAAATATGGCAATATTGAAGGAGATAGAAGAATCCGTATATTTAACTTTAAATTTGTAAAGATCAGCCCAAAAAGATGAAAGTTAGCCACATATTTGCCAATTTGACCAACTGAGCTGTGAATCTTCCATTTTCTTGCAAGGGCTTCGGAATCGCTCACCCACTTTGTCCTATATATTTTTTTTTAGTTGAGGGATGTTTAAGGAAGGGTGAGGTGGGTCTGTCAGCTGGAATATGTAGAAAATCAGTGAAAAAATTGTGAAAAAATCAGAAAAAATCGATCATTTTTAATGATTTTTTTGCATTTTAAGGGACAAAATCCTCCCCCACATCCTCCCTTGGATCAAAATGTTAATGTTTTCTAACTTTTCATTTCTCTAGACCTTCTAAAGAAATGTTAAGGCTAAAATATTCCTTTTCATCCGTCCAAATTTGATTCATGGCCCTATAATTAACGAAAAGGGGTGGAAATAAGTAGGGGGCTCTCCCCAAATACGTGGTGGGGGGAAAACGGAGGTCATATTTGGATTCAGGAAATGATTTTACTCAAGAATCTGAAGGAATTATCTCGGGGCCGGAAAAAAAGTTTTATTTTGCCGCACAGTGTATTCTGCCTAATGCGTTCTTCTTTTTTCGCCTTTATTATTCCCGCGGTGCGGGGTCGGCGATCATTACTTCAGCCCTCCATTCTACCCTCCAATTTCGTTGCTTGTACGGAGGATGATTCCATCTCTCTGGGATCGAAATATCTACAAATAAACGGATAAAACGCAAAATTATTTATGGTTTTTCCTTACAGCCATCTACAAACAGACAGATATATCACATTTATCTGTTATCAGTTTGTAAAGGTTAACGCTAATCTCGTCTGTTTCGTTGATGATAGCTCCTCTATTAGATTAGCAGCATTACACTCGTTTATTTTATCAGAGAAACACCAAAGAATCATAATTCAGGGTAAGTTTTCTTTCTTTTGATATTTAAATAGAAATTTCAATATTCGAGGGATTTTATCTTTCTAATCATCATTTTTATTTTTTGATATTTTGATGGAAATACATGTTTTGAGATCCCATGAGTCCAAAAAAGTGATTTCCACAACATGCTATGTCTGTGTGTTTGTGTATTCAATTTTAAGCATGAACGAATTGAGCTAGGAGGTTGAAATTTTATATTTAAGTTAGGCACCCCCATGGGACGTGACCCGAAGCTTTTGAACAAAAACGGTCAAAGAGTACTAGTACTTTACTGATGTACTTTTTCAGTTTTTTTCGAGTTTTTCAAAATTCGCTGCAACGATTTTGATTAAAATTCATAAATCAATTATTTTTTAGACGCTCTTAAAAATGTATATTCTCATTTTGTCATTGAAATATTTTGAAGCACACTTTGCTCTTGAACTTCATAGGAAAGATGGTAACAAAATATAAATATTTTCCCATGTTTATAAATTTTACATCTTGAATTCTAATAATATTGACGGAAATGTCGACACATGTGTAAAAAGCACCCCAAAAATGTCTTTAGTGGGTCTAAATCTAATATTGGAACATATACGGAGTTATAATTCATTTGGCCGGAGGATCATTTGGGTTGACCACCCCTCTATTACATAGTTCCATTTATAAAATAAAGTATATTTTAATATTTAATAAAAAACTTATTTGTTTTTTTTTTTTTTAGGTTAATTTTGGATTGCGAAATAACGAGCAATTCTGATTTCTATTTATTGGGGCCTATTCTGTATTTTGAGGTAAGCCTCAAATTAATATTTAAAATAAGGAGAACCAATCGAAAAGAGTAAATTTATTTAATTTCAGATCTTCTATTGAGATTCTGTAAAATTTCTTCGTCAGAAGAAGAGGAAGAATCGAAGGAAATCATTCAAGAATGGATGTAGAAAACAATGCAAATTACAAATCCACCAAAGGAGCAAAGAACGTTTTGCATGGATACACCTATCAGTTAAATCTTTTAATTCTTTTTCTTATAAGAGCAATAAAACAAAAATTGAATTTTAGATTAGCAACAGAAATTGACGAGGCAGATAAATTTGATGACGTTGTCTTGGAAGTGGAAAATAAAGAGGAGAAAAAAACTTTGTTCTGTCTACAAGCAAAACATAGAATTAGTGAGAATCAAAGTAAAAAGAAAATATTTGGAAATTCTTTATTGGGCATAGGCAACGATGATTTTAATTTGAACAAATATCTAAAATCTTATTTACAAATTCAAAATTGCAAGGAATTCTCTCAAAGTTCAAAGAAATATTTCATTATTTGTACAAATATCGATTTTGATATAGAATCGTTAACAAAATTGAAAATATCATTAGAAGAGACGAAAATTGATATTCTTGATAAGATTTTATTAACGTCAAAAGGAAAAACTTTTAAACTCAAAATGAATGAAGGGAATAAAATATTTGCAAAATTAAAGCAAGATTCCTCCATTTCTGAACAAGATTTAAAGGATTTTTTTGATCGGTTAATTTTTGCAGTTGGCCAGCCAAAAGAAGATGAACTTTTTGAAGAAATTAAAACAGAAATTGGTGCAGAGTTGAAACTTGAAGATGCAGATTTAGCAGCGAGTGATTTGCACAGAATGGTTTTAGAATGGTTCAAAACACAAAATGCAAAATGGCTAAATCGACAAAACAATCCTCTAGATCTTGTTGAAAGGAAAATCAATTTTCTTTCCATTTCAAAATCTAGTCAGGATTATTGCTCCCAACTTGCGAATTATCAAATCACATTTAAACAAAAAATGCCCATCGTTAGAGAGTTTTTAGATAATAATAAAAAGAATATTTTAATTTTAACATCTTCATCTTTATTGATTGAAAGTTTAAAAGTTTTTGACGCTATCAATGAATTAAAAAAATACAAATATTTGTTTATCAATTCAAATTCTTTATCAGATCTTATTTTCATAGCTGATAAAAATTCCATTTTAATTATACACTTGGAAAATATCAGTGAAAATCTTTCTTTTATTGAAAATTTATTTGAAGAAGAAAAAAGAAAAATTATTTTGATTATTTCTAAAGAAATGTTAAATGAAATTATTCCTTATTTTAATGAACGTTGGTTGATTCATAAAAATAAAAATCAAAAGTTAACATTTGAAGATTTATCGGAAGCTTCCCAAAAGAGTTTATTTGAGAAAGAAATTCAATTTCTTGGCTCTCCGATTCCAATGGAATTTTTATTTAATGATGAAGAAATTAAAAGTAAAATCGATTCAGAAACGTTTTCAAAATTAATCGAATATCCTGAAGAAATCAAAATTGGAAATAAAATTGAAGAGTGTAAAAAGATTTTTATTCAAAGAAAATTCTTTTCTGATTTTCTAAGCTTTGAAAATGAAATGATTTTAGATAACGATATTCCTGATATTTTTGTTATCTATTCTAGATTTGATATTAATTATTTCAATTCAATTCAATATGATAGAAATAGAATTTTTATTTTTAAATATTATTATGATGCTTTAGAAAAATTTTCAAATTTAAAAAAAGAAAATAAAAATATCCATTTATTCCGTCATTATCGCTCACTCTGGTTAGTCCGAACTTTAGGTTCAATATCCAATTTATATCTTTATAATAAATACAATTTTGGATACGGTCAAAATTATTTTGATGGGGAAATAAAATGGTGTAAAGTTCATCACTATTTCCGTTTTGCTGATCTTCATGATTATCCTGAAGATATGTTTATTTTTTATTTAGAAGTTTTTGTTAATTCTATCTTCTGGTTGGACGAACTAAAAGAATTTAGACAAATGATTAAAGAAGATGGAAGATTATATTATTTTGATAACAAAATTGATGCTAAAGAAAAATTTCTCTCCCTACAAAACGAGGAAAAAAATAAAAATCGAAATATTCATTTAGTGAAAGTTGATTATGAGCAGCCAATTTTGAAAAAAACTTTTGGTTCAAAATTACATTTAAAGACAGATTTATATCTAGATAATAAGGTTGAAACAAGAGAGAAAGATATTCTAGAAATTCCATATCCAAGACTCGTTTTAATATCAGATGAAGCAGGGAAGGGAAAATCTCAAGTGATGATGCATTTGGCATTAAAATTGCATCAAAAAGATAAGGAATTATGGGTGATACAAATCAATTTAAATGCACATACAAAACAACTCCAGAAAATGTTACAAAATTCAATTCAAGATCCTCTTGAAGATTTAATCGATCTCTGTATGTTCAAAACAGAATTAGAAAAGATTTTGTTTCGACATTGGATTCAAAAGAGATGTGATCGCATTGTGATCTTTTTCGATGCATTTGATGAAATTAGCCCGAAATATGAATATGTTGTTATTCGTCTCATTCAACTGATTTTAGATGAATATAAAATTAGAAAATTATTTCTTACAACTCGACCACATTTAGAAACAATATTGGAAGAAATTTTTCATGTAAAATCTTTCTGTTTAAAAGAATTTGATCAATCTGATATACTCAAGTATTTGGTAAAATTTTTTGAAATAGAAAATTTTGATGGGGTTGATGTGTTTCAAATACAATGGGACCTTTCATTTAGTACTTATATATTAGGAACTCCATTAATGCTTTATTTAATTGCAAATTATTGCAAAAAACGCAATTTGGGTTTAAGAGATGCATTGAATTCTGATGAAAAGATCAATCGATATGATTTATATGAATCTTTTTTTGAAGAACAATTCCTACTTTATGCTGAAGAGAAAGCAAAAATTGATACATCAAATATTATTAGCGACGAATGGATTGAACAGGAAAAACAAAGCTTTTTTATATTCCTTGAAAAATGTGCATTTATTGTAATATTTAGTGCGAGTTTGTCATCGATTGAATCAAAAGATAGTTCAATTAGAGACATTTTTATTAATTATGTAAGTAAATTATTCAAATTTGATAAGAAGAAATCATTCAAAATTGAGGACATTTTAAAATCAAAGCAACTTGATCCGCCTGGGAATATTTTAAGACTTGGTATCGTCTCCGTTAGAGATGATGGGGATTATTATTTTATTCATAGAACATATGATGAATTCTTAGTTGCTCGATATTTAATTAGAATTTCAGAGAATTTCACTTCAGAAGAAATTTTAAAATTTCTTTTTCTCAAGATATTTGTAAATTGGCAATATTTAGTAATTCGTGATTATATAAAGTGGTATTTAATGAAATCGGATTTGATAGAAAATCCGTCAAATCATGAATTATTTTATCGAAAATGTGCGTCTATTATGAAAGAGGGATATACAAAGCGGGAAGTATATAAATTAGTCAGGAACTATCGATGACCAGACTTATTTTTTTTAAGATTTCTTTATAACTGTTGTTCAACGGTGAATGATTATACTCCATTCAATAAATTATTAAAGTATGACCCTGACACATTATTATTGGAAACATTATTTGAAGAAGGAATGATAGAACCAATTTTGAAATGTGCTCTAGAAAAACGAAAAAAATATCAAGGCGTAGTAGATTTATTAACCAAAAAGCTCAAAGAGAAGGAATCAAAGGAACAAGAAAATACGAAAACAACTTAACTAAACAACGATCCAAGGGCATTTTGGTGATTTCAGATACTGTTAGTGATGCCATCCATCTATGCCTATAAGAATTTTGCAGTCTTTTAGAGCACTGCTTCTTAAAGTAGTGTGGGCCATGGATTACCCGCAGGGGGGAGGCCGCAATGTATTGTTAAATAAGCCATTAGTGTCAGACCTGACACGTGGTTACTCTGAGGGGGTAACTTTCATGGGAATATAATACTGAGGCGGGTTCCCTTTTCCTTCCTCAAATAGAAGTGGATATTTTTTATTGGCTTGGCCCAGACCTGATTATTTGAATTCGATTTTTAAAAAGATGAAGGAACTTGTTGAAATTGGTTTTCAGGAAATCACAAAATGAGAAATAAAAGAACTCGTAAGTGCTGAGGCATACATTTATTCACCTTTCGGCCAAGCCATCTTCAGAGCACTAGAAATCTTAATGTAAGACCTATTGGGTCCTGCCCTATAGGGATGTCACACAAAGTCCTGTCTGGCCAATTATTTCCCACACAGAACCCAATTGGGAGACGGATTTCCCTATTGGGCATGCCTCCTTGGGACCCTATGAGGTCCAGATGTATATCCTGGGTGATCCCAAAGTAATTTCTAGTCGGGTAAAAGATAATATACGGGTACGACTAAAAAATGTCAAAAATTTGATTGATGAGAGTTGGTTAAGTTACTACATTATATTCCTTGCACTTTATAGAACACAACGCGAGTACAATGGATTGAGAAAGATGCAGATTCTTATAGGCTAGGTGATCAGACCCAATGAGCTAATCATCAATTTCTGGATTGCGATCGCCTCTTCCTGAGAAAGCAGAGAATTTGGCCTCCTTGTGTTTTATAATTACTACAGTGGTTGGTACCTCGAGATACGAGTTTAATTCGTTCCGTAACCTTGTTCGTAACTCAAAGCAATTTTCCCCATTGAAATGCCATTAATCCGTTGCCCCAAAAATGCTACCCCTAATTGTTTTTTTTGTTACGTGTTTTTGAATAAGAAAAATGTATTTATAAATGACAGCATAATAGAACAAGTACGTGATTTATTTTTCTTTAAAAATTTATAACTCCAATTTATTTACAAGGTAATACAAAATAAATGTTTGCAAAATTGATTTTTAAAATAATATATTAATATTTATTTATTTTGTTTATAATAATTTTCTTTCTCTAAAATTTTCTTAAATTATTTTTCTGATTTGCCAACAAATATGCAAAATATAGCTAAATATGCCAAGCTCGTATCTCAAATTTTCGCTCGTATGTCAAAACAAAACTTCGCTCGCTCGACAGCTCGTATCTTAAATAACTCGTATGTTGGGGCACTCGTACCTCGAATTGTACTATTATTATTTTAGTTCTAATTTTATCTATCCCACTCCGAGGGGCTGTTAAAGTCCTATGAACAAATAAATGAAAATTTTAAAGTAAAAAATAATCAAAAATTCAGGAATATTGTTCAATCATTCTATTTCTATCACTCTTCGATTCTAATTTCAATTCAATTTCTTGGATTCCTTTAATCCTTTACATGCCAACATCAAATTAAAAAAAAAAAAAAAATGACATTTAATTTCTACACCAATTTATTAATTCTTTGCTTTTCATTCTCTATTTCAATATCATCATACAAAAATAAATAAATAAATAACAAGATGCCTCTTATAAACAAAAGAATTAAAATTTCTTGTGACGTCACTGGGTGATTCTATACGTGGAATATAGTCATAAGCCACTATTTTGTCATTTTTGAGATATTCATGCAATTGCAATCTTTAAATATCCTTCTTTAATATCACTGAATTAGTTCTTTGAATTTAGTGGCATATAATAAGTGCAAGTTCTTTACTTAGTGATGATTTGAGAAGTAAGCCACAGCAAAATGGTGTCAAAATCTGGAGTGAATGAAGTGTCAAAGGTCTGGGGGGGGGGGGGGGGGGGGGGGGTGTACGAATAAGGGAGCGGAAAATGAAGATTCTGATTCTTGGCACCCAACAAGCACCAGTTGCAGCTCTAATTCATGGGCGTAACTAGAGAATTTGGCTGGGGGGGCGGGGGCATGGGACCAGCTATCCTCCGGGGGGACCTGGAAAGAATATTTTCTTGGGGCGGGCCCCCTGGGAGCAGCTCCCTAGTTTCGCCCATGCTCTAATTACAACTTGATAGAGATAGACTTATTTTAATATGCATTACCTCTCTTTTGTGGCTTGTGACTATTTATTGGCGTGGAGGAATTTCTTTAAGTTCAAATGTATGTATTCTATCTCAAATACTGTATTTTCTTTAAATAAGTGTATTCATTCTAAAATATTGTAAATTACAAAGAGAAAATATCAATTTTAATATTTGGGTTTAATCTTACGGATTTAGAAACAATAAAATATTAAAATTTTATTATTTTTAATCAATTGTGATTTTCTTGATAAATAAAACTGTATTCAGGGGGGGGGGGGGGGGGGGGGGCCCTGAAATATTTCGGTGAATAAAGTCATAAGCCCATGTTCGTTTTCTTGTTCATTATAAATGCTTTATTTTTACTAATAATAATAATTTTGTTTTGTGTATTTTATAAATTCCTATCTATATATTGAATACGTGGAGCTGATATCACTGTGCGGCAAGAAAAAAAAGCCCCGAGATAATTCCTTCAGATTCTTGAGTAAATTGACCTCCTGAATCCAAATATGACCTCCGTTTTCCCCCACCACTTACCGTTTTCGGGGGGAGCCCCATACTTATTTTCACCCCTTTTCGTTAATTATAGGGCCATGAATCAAATTTGGAGGGATGAAAAGGAATATTTTAGCCTTAACATTTCTTCAGAAGGTCTAGAGAAGTGAAAAATTAAAAAACATTAACATATGGATCCAAGGGGGAGGGGGAGGATTTTGCCCCTTAAAATGCAAAAAAATCATTAAAAATGATCGATTTTTTCTGATTTTTTCACAATTTTTTCACTGATTGTCTACATATTCCAGCTGACAGACCCACCTCACCCTTCCTTAAACATCCCTCAACTAAAAAAAATATATGGGATAAAGCGGGTGGGGTGTGAGCGATTCCGAAGCCCTTGCAAGAAGATGGAAGATTCACAGCTCAGTTGGTCAAATTGGCAAATATGCGGCTAACTTTCATTTTTTGGGCTGATCTTTACAAATTTAAAGTTAAATATACGGATTCTTCTATGTCCTTCAATATTGCCATATTTTATCTAAAGGGATAGAAATTATTTCTTGTCAATGTTTGAAAAAATTCATCTTGCAAGAGCTTCAGAATTGCTCACACCCCACCTGCTTTATCTTATATATATTTTTTTTAGTTGAGGGATGTTTAAGGAAGGGTGAGGTGGGTCTGTCAGCTGGAATATGTAGAAAATCAGTGAAAAAATTAGAAAAAATCGATCATTTTTAATGATTTTTTTGCATTTTAAGGGACAAAATCCTCCCCCACATCCCCCCCTTGGATCCAAATGTTAATGTTTTTTAACTTTTCACTTCTCTAGACCTTCTGAAGAAATGTTAAGGCTAAAATATTCCTTTTCATCCCTCCAAATTTGATTCATGGCCCTATAATTATCGAAAAGGGGTGGAAATAAGTAGGGGGCTCCCCCCCCGAAAACGGTACGTGGTGGGGGAAAACGGACCTCATATTTGGATTCAGGAAATAATTTTACTTAAGAATCTGAAGGAATTATCTCGGGGCTTTTTTTCTTGCCGCTCAATCTCAACGGTAGGCGTATAACGGCATCGTTGTTTCTCCAATTCAAAAGAGACAATTTTACCCCTTAAGATTATTGAACTCTCTTCATGCAGTTATTCACTTTTTGTTTTTTGTTGCCCCCCCCCCATTTGGTTGGCGCCCCGCCCCTAATTTCCCTGTCCAATACAAAGTAGAGTAATTATTTTATTGCCAATTTTATTCGTATCACCATTTAAGTCATTTCAAGATTAAAATTATCCTAATCATGTCATTAAAATATCTTTACATTTTTTTTTTTTGTTTAATAAATTCAAATGAATTTTTTTTTTAACGTAATTCATTAAATGCGAATATAATAAAAATTACATTTATTTTAGAATAAATAATGAAATGAATGTATGACGGACGTATTAATAAATAATAATATTTAATTTATAATCTGTTTTGCGCTCCTTCCTTATAAGTCGAGTACTTAGGCAAATAATTTACGTCACTTGTCGAAATGCAAAAATTGAAATTTAATATTTATATGATTAATTAGAGAATAATAATTGTGAGATTTAATTTTGACTTTTACTTTATATTTTGGAAACTCCGAAACTACTTGACGGATTTTTATGGGGCTTTTTTTTGCAGTGACTAATTTTGAAAAAAATAATCTAGTGTGTTTAGAAATAAAATATTCAGAGTCCATAAAATAATTAGATAGATGACTCTAAAGCAGGGGTTCCCAAACTTTTTCAGTTGTCGGCGAATTTTTCTGGGCCGCCCCATGGCAAATCTCAGGGCACCTCCCGGGAGGTGGGGTGGATGGATTCAGGAGGCCGAAGAGGAAGAGGAAGTCTAAAACAGCAGACAATTTGAATACTTAAAATTGCATGGTCTTTTACGTTTTGATCTCATGTTTTTAGTACGTCAAAGTACCGTAGCTTACTTAAAAACTTTGCATTCAGGGCTTTAAATTTTGGTTGTACGAGTATAGTGGTCAGTATTTCAGCCTATTAACCGGGAGTCGATTCCTGGCGAGGCACCTTGTACAAAGAGTACAAATAATAAATCTTAAGACTTTATCTTTATCTTAAAAAGACAATGTAACTAAATTATTATTTTATTTTAATCTTGAATATCTACTTTATATAAATTTAAATTAGAAAAATTATATTTTTAGAAATAATACAATTATGTGATTTTATAATTTAAAAATTCTTATAGCAACACCAAATTTTAAACAAACATTTCTTATGAAAAATTTTAAATTTTTTATTGGATTTGGTTGTAAAATTTTTTTAATAAGAAAGTTATACCAAACAATCCACTAAAAATCTATCTCTGGAACCACTTATCGGATAAGGATGAAGTTTAGCAAATTAGGAGTGCCTAAGTAAAAGGAGGAGTTGTAAAAATGACCTCCCAGTACCCGAGTCGAAATTTTAGTACGACATTGAGCCTCCTATGGGGGTTCAAAGTAGATCTATTGCATGTTAAATTAGGTCAAACTTAGAACCCCGAAATGGTACAAATTTCCATTTTTACCAGTTCGGGGACCAAATTTGGACCTAACGGGAAGAAAAGTTGAGACACTCTCTATCTTAGGGTTCAATGTCAGATCTAGGTCGGCTTACTGTGCTCTAAATCGGGACCAGAGGGATAAAAGAAGAAGCTAAATTTCGGGTATTTATTAAGAACCCCTGGACTGAACTCCTCTGCTCTTCCCCTGCCTCTAAATGTAGGGTGATATACTTTAATCTCAAAAAAATAGAAGGACAATAAAATAAAATTTTGTAATCTAATAAAATTTATGAGTATACATTTTAATTTCCCATCGGATTTGTCTTCCTAAATAAATTTATTAATAATGAAATTGGAAAGTGAAAGAGATGGAGGAGGCCCATCACGATGACATCCCGGGTATTCGGGTCATTCATATAGGCAGCAGCAGCTATAATAAAATAAAAACATTTCTATTTCATTTTCAAATTCCATTCCATTCCATTGCATTGCATTTCGAAAATCACACCGGAATAGTTTGTGATTAATGTTTAGATCGAGAGAATCGATTAACTTCCTCTCTTCTTCTAGCAACATTCCATTTGGATTGTTCCTGAAATGCCCCCAAGGTATAAACCCTACAACGACAGATTTTTCGACAAGCGATTTATTTACCTGTATGCGAAGTTAAAAAGAAATACGTTTTTAATAAAAATTAGTATCAGATGGTCTGATGCCAAAATATAGGCCTAAATACATTTTCGACCATCATTTTAAATAAACAGCAAACTTTTAGAATAACTTTACCCACAATACTAAAACAATTTGAGAAAATTCTTTAGGTCCTGAATCCTTTCAAATGAAATTAGCTAAGTGATTTTTTATTTTTTTATTCAAAGCGTTGTTTTTTTTATTTTAAGATCCAGGAACAGAACTACCGAAAGAATATTCTCAAATATAATAAGACCTGGTATACGATTAATTGATTGAATAAGAAATAATTATAGGATCTCGCTCCCTCTCTTTGAGAGCCATCCTTTTTTGAAATTCCCTTAAAAGAACCTCACAAAATTATTTGGCTCGTTCCCGCATATTCATTAGAAGGTTCTGTTGAATTTGATTTAGATATTAAGAAGGCACTCTTACTTGAATAGCCTCCCCCAATAAAATAAACAATCTTGGAAAGCTATTGAGAATTCCGGAATTTAGGTTTTCCTTGAATATATAAAGCTTCATTATAAAGTTTCAACGAGATATTGCTTAAAAAGTGTGTGACCAACGAATTGTATTAATATTAGGGATGGATGCAGGACCGTACGAGATCAATTCTTCTATGGTGAAGTAAAGAAACTACAAAATTCAGCATAGAAGAATTAAACGAATTATAATAAACGAGGGGTCAACATACCAGATTCTCTATCTCTCTCCATTCCCCTTCAAACCAAGTTTGCTTATATCCATTTTGACGCGGCGAAGCAAAATCATCTTCTTCAGTGCCATCCAAGGAGTTCCATACTGTACACCTTCAAAAGAGATATGACCAAGCTTGGCTTGAAGGAGAATGCCCATTCTTCTTTGATGGTACCTCTATTGGGGTTGCGGTTTAGTCCGGTGATACCATCACGTAACAGTGGAGATTCGCTTCTTTTTCGTCTTGCTCTTACACAAAGAAACCGGCCTCATGACCGTCTGGAAACACAGTGACCACATAAAATCCAGTGCAGATCCCGTTATTTTTCGCAGAGGCCCATGTTTTGGGTGAACCTATCTCATGTCCGTCATGTAGATTTCAAATCAAAAAAATTGGCTGGCATCCATCGGATTCAGAATATTCTCAATTTCTTCCATCATTTGATTTTTTTTTGGGTTTAAACTAATAGTAAAATAATTTTTTAGCAAACAACAAATTTAGCTATTTCTTGAGAACAAGTCTATTTTTACAGTACAGGGTGGTTTAATTATAGTTTGATCATCATAGCAACTTTATAGTTCTGCTAATTAAGTAACACGCTCGCTTAATGCCAATTGATTGAATAATTCACTGTTAAAGACCTATATTTCTTAATCCCGGACTTGGAATTCTCTCAATTTTAAATTTAAAGCCATGAGGACAGAGAGTTAATTTTAAGCAGAAAATTATTTATTTATCTCATTCAAGGTTAGAGGAGGGGGAGAGATTAATTATTATACTTAAAAATAAAATATAGTAATATCAAGAAGTGATACATTTTGTTTGGTGAAGAATGTCCATTTATCAGACGCTCTATAAAGAAAATTCCTCGATTTTATCAAGGTCTGATGACTATTGTGGCCATGGCGTCGTCGCCGTCGTCATCTCCATAACCTTGATATCTGAACTCCTAGGCCATAATCGCATCATAAATTTTCTAGAGAGAGAGAGGGGTCATTACCAGGTGAAGATAGCAGCAAATAATTGGCCATCATCATGCATCTTGGTTGACAAATGGATAAACGATATAAAAGGCATTTGTATCCGTGATTATGCCAATACACCCTCCTCTTTGCTTGGAAATTTATTGTCCCATATATCATCCATATAAATGAAGACTTGCGAAAATTTAAAATTTAATATTTATATCCTTAATTATAGAATAATAATTGTGAGATTTAATTTAAAATCTTATTTCTTCTAATTTTAATATTTCCTTTATAAAGTATTTATTTACTCCGAAACTATTTGACTGATTTTTATGGGTTTTTTTTTTTTTAATTGGCAGAGGATTTTCTGGTGGTGACTTTAGGCCACTGGCATAGCGTGGTGGGGGCAGCGGGCATTGCCCCGCAAATGAAAAGTGGGCGGCGCCTTCCACAACAGCCAAACCTTTTTGCTTTATTTATGTCGACATTTTTTTTTCTCTGATAGGAAATTTTTTCGGGATTTTTTTCTCTCTCTATTCTCTTTATTAGTCTAAAATAGAAGCGGCAAAGCCAATTTAGACCAAATATCTCTTAAAAATAACCAAAATTTTGAAGAAATATGACCTCCGGCGGCTCGGGTATCCCAAGAATCCCTGAATGAAGTTATTAATTGCGATTCCTTCGGTGTGAGATCTTCTCGCTCCTGATGATGCTTTATCGATTCTTAAACAGAGTAGGTTTTTTGTTTTCAAAAGGAGAGATAGAATCCAATGCTTTCCAATGGGAAATATTATCAAGAATTTCTTGAATTTTGGAGTTTAGGATTTCACAGTTGTTATCATGAGTAAAAGAATTTGATTTTCGGTTTAATTGTGGTTTATTTGTAAAAATTCAACGTTTCGGCCACTCATTCTGTGGCCTTCTTGATGTACAATTGAGCTAAGATTATAAAGGGTGTTACATCTGTGACAATCTCAATTGAATTAGTTGAGAAACAAAAAACAAGATGGCTGCCGCTTCTTGACACGCCATCTACATATGAGCGATCGCAGCGCCCCTACATACAATCTGAAACGAAATTCAAATATTGTATTTAAGCTTCCCAGGTTTAAGTAGATGGATTTTGCAACTTATAAATAAGGAAAAATAAAATTTCTCTTATTCTGTATTAAAATTTATTGGCAAACTCGATGCGCAAACTAAATTTCGTCTTATCAGACATCATCAGGGCCTGCAATAAATATAATTTCTCTTTACCATATCATACACAAAACTTATTACAATATTAATTGTTTTTTTTTAATTACAGAAAAAACTTTGTCTCAAAAAATTAAAATAGGCCTACATCTTATAAAAAAATCCATCTACCTAAAACCTGGAAATTTGTGTGAAGCTTAAATTGAATCACTGGTTTGAGATCCTATGAAATCAAATATTGTATTTTTGCAAAAGTGTATACTATATTTTTTAAAAAAATACAATATTTGAATTTCGTGCCAGATTGTATGTAGGGGCGCAGCGATCGCTCATTTGTAGATGGCGTGCATGTAGCGGCAGCCATCTTGTTTTTTTTTCCCAACTAATTCAATTGAGTTTGTCACAGATTTAACAACCAGTAGAGGATCCAGATGGTGGCGAAGGGGGGCGCGAGCCCCCGCCCCAGGTGCATTAAGCTTTTGGCGCCCCTCGAGCATCCGGCTTTCCGGCTTTTTCCCAAAAATCTCCGGCTATTTTTTTTTTAATTTCATAATAAAATCATTTTATATCACAAAATCCGGAGAAAAATTACAAAAAAAGATCGAACGAGATTCGAATACTAAAAAAAGATCGAACGAAAAACGGTGCCCCGGTTGAGCTTCGCCCCCTCCGCCCTCAAAGGCTAGTTACGCCGCTGGTAACAATCTTTATAATCTTAGCTGAATTGTACCTGAAAAAGGCCACAGAACGAGTAGCCGAAACGTTGTAAAATCAAATTCTTTTGCTAAGAATTTCTTGAGCTTCCCTATTTCGAAATTTAGACTATTTTTCCTGATCTCTCTATAAGGATAGGGTCTTTTTTTGACGATACACTCACTACTGGGTCTACATACCTTAACCTCTTTAATATTAATGCCCTCTCTCGTTTTCTAATAACTCTAAATTTAAAAAATAAAAATCTCCCACACAGCTAATCTCCTCTCTATTGTGTTTCTTTTATATTTATGATCACTAAACTATAACGTTATTGATATTTAAGAAAAAAGGACAAGGTCTTTCTAGGTCGCAAGGTCATGTCCATCATCATCATCATCATCATCAGTGTTGTCAAAAGGGCCGCCTAAGCAAAGGATACTAGGTGATAAAAAGAGGCATTTTATTTGGCACTTGTCTCTCCTTCTCTCTCTCTCTCGTGATTAAATTAAAAGATTTCAATCGAAAACTTCTCTTGGGCTTATTTATTCGTGAGATGTCTGATAATTTAGACAATAAATACGTTAATTACATGTTTGAATGTGCCATTCATTGCCAATGCCGATTAATAACCGCCTGTCAGTTGAATGGAAATAAAAAAAAAAATAAGCTTTCATTCGCCGTTTGGTGCATTGTTGGATAAATTACAGTACAATTGCAGGTCATGCCACATTTCCTTTGCTATAATAGAAATGGTCTCTCTCACTCTCATTATCTGAATCTGTATCAAAAAATCTGGTGTGACTGGCCACCCAACTTTCTCCTCGGAAAGATAGACAGAAAGAAGAGACAGGATCTTTCTCATCATACTGACGTTTCACTAGGATCCTAGCCCAAAGCAGATGAGTGTTTACATATATCAATACTCATCTGCTCTGAGGATGATCACGACTAGTTGCTCTTCTTTCTATCCTAATTGAGCCCTAAGTATCAACTTTCTCCTCTTTCAGTTCAATTAATTGGCCTATATATGCTAAGCAAACCTATATACAAAGAGGGACAGTAATGAATTACAAGTAACACAGCCAAAGTTATTTGCAATCAAGATTTTCGGTGGATAGGAGGTTTAAGTTCACATAACAGCTTCTTATTTTATGCGGATCACCCTTTTTGGCTGGTTTTTGTTCTAAGAACCCGAGTTTAGCTCCTTCTTTTATCCCTCTGCTTCTGAATAGATCCGATTTAGAGCACTGTAAGCTAATTCCGACATTGAACCCTGAGATTATACCCTTTACTAACAGGCTCTAACTTTTATTACCATTATGTCCGACTTTGGTCGAATGGTAAAAATGGAAATTTGTACCATTTTGGTGTTCAAAGTAAGACCTAATTTAACAATGATGTACTTTGATCTACCAGGACCTACTACTATAGGAGGTTCAATGCCGAACTTACATTTCGCCTTGCAAATTTTTAAAATTTGTTAATCTTAATTTATGTGAGCTCAGGGCTCGAAGTACGGCGACCACGAGCTACCCTAGCTGGGACTGGCAGTCCTCTGTTCTTTACATGTCTGTCCCTTCTTTTTATATCAGACCGTGCGACGGGCCGGACTGTTCTATTCAAAAAAAAAAAAGGGGGAGAGTATTTATTTTTTTTAAAAAAAAGTTTTTTAAAAAAAAAATAAATAAAAAATTAAAAAAAAAAAAAAAAAAAAAAATATTTTAAAAATATATTAGAAAATAAAAAAAAAATTTAAAAAAATGTTCTATTTCTTCCAGTCGTAAAAAAAACCAAAACACATTCCGCCGACCCCGCACTACGGGAATAAGGCTAGGAACGAAGAAGAAGAAGAATCTTTTAATTTCTGTGTGTTTATATTTTTCAACAGGGTTAATTGCCCGTCTTGTTTTAAATGTTTTCAGATATTGACTGTGTCCATCTCTCTCAAGTATCCTCGTTCTTCCGTCATGAAAGAGGAAGCCAGATCTCCAGACAAATGCCGGAACCCTGAGCCAATCCTGGCTAGTAAATCTGGGATATTCCAACAATCTCCCGGAAGACAAAACCAATCATTCCTTCAGAAGTTCCAATAAGTTCTACTTCCCTATAAAACAGAATTTCAGGAAATTTCTTCTGGGCACCCTCCACCATGTTTAGCGTTGGTGAACCAGGTATAGTGATATAATTCATTCAATTTTCTTTGAAGCCTTTCAATAGTCACCAAACTCACTAAGTTTTTCATTAATCCAAAAAAAAACTCAGCATTTTGTTTGTTATTCATGTTGTTTCATATTAGTGGGTACTTTATTTTATTTCTCTGTCATCTCTTCCGTCTCAACAATTGTGAGATCCTATTTCTTTCCAATACCGTAGTTTTTTTTTTTTTTAAACTTAATAATTGGAAAATAGAAATGATAATGGGAAATCAATAGACGCATGTTAAAAACTGAGAACAATATTTATTTAGTGATTGATAATTGAAGATTTGAATCATTTTAAATTATTTTAAAAATTATATTTTATCAATTTAAAAATGGAATAAATAAATCTCACAATTATTTTTTTATAATTCGTGCATATATATTAAATTTCAACTTTCCTATTTTTGTCGTCACGTCTTGTGATGTCATGGCTTGTAGCTTCACGGCCTTTGACGTCACGGCTTGTAACGCGACATGCTAATAGAAGAGCGAAAAAATTTGAGGCCAATCAAATCAAAGTTTCACTTTAAAAATTATAGAATTTTCGGGGCGATTAAAGCCCTCTGGACTCGAACCAGGATCTCCAAGCTCGCGGCAGGCGGCCCATCCTCCACCTAGGTCCTATAATTCTTAGAATGTTCTCTCAACATTGATTTTAAAAGGACTTCAAATAGTTTCTAAAACGGACAATATCATCTCTGTTTTTAAAAAAGGCACTTACCCTTAAAAAAAAATTAATTTTCTTGTAAGGAGGCAGGAATCTATTAGTAAAAGGAACGCTCAAAGAGGTCAAAGGCAATTAGACATTGAGATAGATGCAAAATAGACAACTTCCCTCTCTCTCTATGTTAATTTAAAAATCCACTTTGCATAATAATTCTTTCTCTCATTTCTGATAAAATCACAAATCCAATTCTATTAACTCTAAAATCCAATTTTTTTTTTTTTGAGCAATCTTATTTATTTCATGCTCGTCAATCAAAAGAAATTGATGATCGATTGATTGATCGAAAAAGGAGATTTTGAAATGTAAATTACGTAAGGCCTGACTGACTGCTGAAACAAGAGAAGATGAAGAGTTTCGGTTGCTGGTGGCCTATCTCCTCAGGAGAAGCCATGCACGCGCTCTCTCCTAAAAAACGAGTTTAAAGGGGGGGAGGGGGAGGGGGGTCTAATTAGAATAAAGACTTGCAAGAATTTTATTTTTATTGCTTGTTTTATTGCACTTTTCAAGGGTAATATTTGCTTCTTAATATGCAACGTTTCAAAAGAAATTGGGCTCTATTTCTTATTTTAATTAAATGAGAAACTTGACCTTAAAATATTATTATTCTATTTTATCTTTCAATGGAGAAATGGATTTGTAAGCTTCTTTGAAAAAAAAAGTTTTCGATTTAAAAAAAAATCTGTAAAGTAGATTCAGAGTTCATCCATTATAGAGAATTCAAAATTAAAATATTTAAATTATTATTTGATATTCTTAAATTTAAAATTTAATTTTTTTATTCTTTTTAATTTTAATCTTTTCATTTTAACGCATCAACTATGAAACTACTTAACGGATTTTTATGGGGATTATTTTTTGGTATTATTATCAATATGTAGATGCAAATTTTTGTTAGAGGTTGAAAGGAATAATTTCAAATTGCAATCCCCCCTCTTCCCAATATTGAATTTATTAATATGATCAATATTTATGAGAAATCAAAAATTAACATCTTTAACACTTTATCTGTTTTTTGAGACTATTGTGTTGTGTTTTGTCTCCTAGCCAGCCTCAAAATCATCGCAAAAAATTCACTAAACCTTTAGAAAAAAAAATCCTGGCATTTCCTTATATTCATATTATTTTTTATATTAATATAATTCCTATATTTGGCTCGTTAATAAATATATAATGACCTTAGGTTATCTTAAAAAAATATTAAAATTATCTTTGATAAAATAAAATTCTTTTGTTTTATGTATTTTATAAATACCTATCTATATATTCCTATGAAAAAGGAAAATTTAATTATATAACAAATTTTTATTATTTTTCATTTTAGAGATTTAATTATTATAATAAATTTTTCACAAGAAGCAAGATCCAACCCATTGCTTTCCTCTGGGAAATTCTCGTTTTGTTAGTCCCACAAAAAGAGAGACTTTTTGAAAAAAAAAAAAAAAACAAAAATCAGTCAACTAGTTTCAGAGTCCATGCAATAAAGAGAATTAAAAATTAAAAATAATTATTCGATATTTTAAAATTTAATAGATTTATTTGTATCTTTTATTATTATTATTAATTTTAATTTTAATATTTTCATTTTAACGCATTAATTCAGAAACTACTTGACGGATTTTTATGGGGCTTTTTTTGAAACGTTTAGTGTTTTTTTAAGGGCGAGATCCAACCCATCCAAACGAAATATTAATTTAAGCTAGAAAAAGCTTGAAAATTTCAAATGGCTTAAAACCAGCAATTGAAATTTTTCTACATATTAAAAAAGAATTCTATAAGTTTTGGAGTATTTACGTTAGAAACAGACAGACCCTTAAAAAGTAGGCCTAAGGATTATTATTAAACTGTTTCTAGATGAATGTTTTTTTTTGTTTTAAATAGGAAATTAGCATACGGTTGTTTGCCCACCCCACCCACCCACTCACTCACTCTGTGGTAGGTTCAATTGAGAATAATAACATTCTATTTACTCTCTATCAAATGAGCAATCATTGCATCCATTTGCCCATAAATAAATAATAATAAGCCGAACTGATTATGGAGCAGAATCTCCTTCTATGCCCTCCGGGGGGTCTCTATGATATAATTAAATAATTGCCCTTTGATTATTTTACTATTAATGAACGGTTTATTTGCCTAAGCCTTGAAAATATTTCAAAAAAATAAATAATTATACATTTTTTTTTTTTTTTAATATTATTTCTATTTTAAGACGGCCATTTATGCAAATGTTCTACGCCTAAAGAGAGGGAAACATTCAAGGAAATTCCTCGATGTTTAATAGCTTAAAAAAAATAAAATCTATTCATTTCTAATCCTAGGAAAATGAGATAAAACTTATTATCTGCCTCAACTCTTTTTTTTTTTAATTTTATTCCTTCAAAATACCTTTTCTTAAAGTTAATATCAAACCTCTAAAACCATCAAAGCAAAAATATTTACACTTGAAAAAAGCCCCATAAAAATCCGTCAAGTAGTTTCAGAGTTATGATTATAGAGAATTCAAAATTCAAATAATTAAATTATTATTTGATATTCTTAAATTTGAAATTTAATATTTTTTTTCTATTTTATAATTTATAGAATAATAATAATTGTGTGATTTAATTTTAATATTTCATTTTAACAGATTAACTCTGAAGCTACTAGGAAAGCGTTGACTCTTGGACTCATTTTTTACTTTCTCTTACCCTATATTTTTTATTTTATTCCTTCAAAATACCTTTTCCTATCAAACCTTAAAAACTACCAAAGCAAAAATATTTACACTTGAAAAAAGCCCCATAAAAATCAGTCAAGTAGTTTTAGAGTTCATGAATTAAGAAGAATTCAATATTAAAATAATTAATTTATTATTCGATATTCTTAAATTTAAAATTTAATATTTTTATCCTCATTTATAATTTATAAAATAATAATAAAATTGTGGGATTTAATTTCAATATTTCATTTTAACGAATTAACTCTGAAACTAGTTGACGGATTTTTATGGGGTTTATTTTTATTTTCTTTCTTTTTTTAAGGTATCAAAGACTAAAAACTATATATATATTTAGTGTGTTTAGGGATTAACCCAATATTTATGTGAAAAGATATAATTTAGAAAAAAGGATGTGCCCAAAGGAAGGAGACCAAACAAAATTTTATTTATTTTTTTCGGATATTCGATTTCTTGATTGGAAAGAAACTACTAAAGAGGCGACCATTACATGTCCTTATCTTTGTTAGCTTGTCTTCTGTCAGATATAACAGGATAAAAAGGGGATTAGAGAAGGAGAAGGGGGATAAAAAGAAAACACTTTTGCGACTCGTTTGTATAAATAATGACCAATTGGGGGAATGGTGATAGATGAATGGCGTTGGGCCAACTTCTCTTTGGGTTCACAGGTCACACAATTGGCTGGGAACTCATTCCAATCTTATTTCTAAAGCGAGGGGGGGGGGGGGGAAGTAATTTATTTGTTAGCCAGGAGACCTATTTAGTCCGACTGCTGAGTCCTACCTGGGTGGGGCAATCAGGGTCAAGGGTTCATTCCCACATCTATAGATATAAAAAAAAAAACCCATTTGGCTTTATGGAGTGTCAATTCGAAGGACCAAACAACGGAAGAATTAGATGTGGAGGGGAGGGGAGATTCTAAATAATAGCGATTTTTATTTATTTTTTATTGGATTATCAAAATGAATATTGATTGCATAATACTACAAGAGATAGAACTATTTGTAATTTAATTTTTAAAATATATTCTCTGGTTGGCCTTCTTTATTAAACTAGAGTGGCCACCACAAAACATACCACAAGTCCCACCTCTAATTGCGGAGATTAAATTTATTTTCTGGTATGTAATAAGGTTTTGTTAATGGTGAAGCGACAAAATTGTATCAATTTAAAATAAATTGTCCAAATGGTCCTAAAAGACTTTGGAGCCATTAAAGTAGCCTATTACGTAAGAAAATTTAAGGGGTACCGCACTTTCTTGCCTAGCATTTGTCAAAATAAATGAAAAAAATTTGAAAATTAAAATTTAATATTTATATGATTAATTATAGAATAATAATTGTGAGATATAATAATTAATTTTTTCTTTTTCAACACTTTTACTCCGAAATCGTTCGACGAATTTTTATGGGGCTTTTTTTTAACACTTTTTTTCCCACTTACTCTCATATTCACACAATCTTTTAGGCCATATAAGACTTTAAACGATTCTCGTATTTTATTAAGATACGGTATCTATTAGGGGTCCAGGCATATTTATTTAAGTCATTTGGTATTCAAAATATAGGACTGTCAAGGGCGGATCCAGAGGTGTTTCTCGGGGGAGGGGGTAATCTGGTGTGACTCGTCACACAGCACACAATTTTTTCTTAATTTCGGTAATTTAAAGGCGCATTCTGTACTTGTTTGCCAGAATATAAATACAAATCAAATTTTTAAGTATTATTTTTCAAAATTTTACATTAAAAATAATTTTTTTTTTTTTTTTTTTTTCGAAAAAAAGTTTTTTTTTTCAAATCTCGGGGGGGGGGGGGGAGAGGGGTAATTACCTTGTATCTGCCCTTGACTGTCTGGGATGCTTGGTATAGAAGGCCAACACGCTAGCAACTACACCAAGGCCCGAGGATTGGACTTTTTTTAAATGCATAGTGAAAACAAAACTCTTTTCTTCTGAACCAAAATGGTCTACCTAATTAAACAACTCCTCTTCTCTCTAATTGTAAAAATCATAAATTTTCATTAATATTTAGAGGTAGAGTGACGGGAATGGGGGGGGGGGCTGAACAATTTATTATGTTAATAAAATTTTTCCAATTTAATGCCTTTTGAACTATTTCGACAAATATACCGAGCGGTTGATTAGTTGAAAAAAGAAAAAAAAAGATGAATTTATATCTCTCAGGTGCACATTAATAGCGTAATAAAGAAAAGCTCTTATTTTTTATAATTATTTTGTTGCTCGAGTCTTGTTGCAACGGCCATTGGAAAGAGAGAAAGAATGGATTGATAGACAAATTAATTATCACATAAAAATGATTAATTAATTATTAAATAAATAAATAAAAATGTGCAACAATAAAATGTTAACTTTATTATAAATAAAATTAATAAATAAATAAAATAAAAAAAAATAAAAATTTCTTAAAATTCATTATTGTACCTTTTTATTTATTTATTTATTTAATAATTAATTAATCATTTTTAATGTGATAATTAATTTTTTTTTCATCTATCTATCACTCTCTTTTCAATGGAAGTTGCAACAACAAAATATTTTTTTTTTTAATCCGTCCCTTTGAGCCAGTGGATATAGGGCACCATAAAAACATTACAAAAATACAAAACTAAAATGATATTAACACAATACAAAAATACAAAACTTTAATAAGAAAAGCTATGAGCAAGGCAGCCAGCAGAAATAAAAAAACTTTTCTATTATTTCGTCGACGTTTCGAAAGCGCGTCGTTCCCATCATCAGGACCTACGGCCATCGATATTTTATTAATTAGTACATATATAGTTACAATTATATTATATAACAATGCAGTTAAAAACTCATAAATGCTCATAGCTTTCCTTATTAAATTATCATCACAGCCATTTCCATTCTTCATTGTAAAAATACAAAATGAAAATGATATTAATACAATACAAAATTACAAAACCAAAATGATATTAACACAATACAAAAATACAAAACCAAAATGATATTAACCCAATACAAAATTACAAAACCAAAATAATATTAACACAATACAAAAATACAAAACCAAAATGATATTAACACAATACAAAAATACAAAACCAAAATGATATTAACCCAATACAAAATTACAAAACCAAAATAATATTAACACAATACAAAAATACAAAACCAAAATGATATTAACACAATACAAAAATTAAGCGATAACAATATGTATACAAAATTAAAACAAACACAAAACAAAATAATTATAATTGGTTTTTTCTTCAATAATGATTTTTTTTAAATAAATTCTTTCTGAGACTGTACTAGAAAGTTAAAAAATGAATTTTTCCCTGCATTCATTACCAAAATAAATAATTTCTTTTGCAAAATAAATGAAATAATATATGTAGAAATTTAAATAATAAACAAATGAGTGAATAGTCAGTAAGTAGCAGACAAATTTGTTTTCACCATAGATTAAATTAAATTAAAATATACCTCCCCTCCCCCTCCCCTCCTCTCGTTTCCCCTACCATCTTAATTGGATCTCATCTTACAATTTCACTAAAAGGTTTTTGATATTTAAATTATAATAAATTGAATAAGAAAAATTTTTATGACGCCCCGTTAGCTTGCTTATTAGGAAGTTGTGTCTTTTTTAGGAAATTCTTATTATATATCATTTATGCTTATCTTTATAGGTGTTTGTATAATTATGAATATTTTTTTTTTCCAAGGCTTTCATTTAATCACCCCCCCCCCCCCATATTTGATTTCTTGTCCCAGATTAATTTGAGATGAAACAACTCGCAAAAAATAAAAAGTGATAGTGTTTTTTTTTTTTATTTCTTTTGGGATGGCACCTCCTCCTACTCAGGAAATACCTTTGAGGACAGACAGACAGACAGACAATGCGCGTATTGTAGAGTGTTAAAGGACTTTCACCTTCTGATAAACAGACAGACAGACAGACCGACAATCCTGTCTGGACCTAATTTGCCATGGATCGCTTTCTATTAATGAGCGCTAATAAATTTTAGAAATATTACGTCACAAATGGTCTATTATCCCTTCTTTTATAAAAATGGCCCTTTAGGAATGTCGTCTTTGATTAAGTAAGGTCAGTCAAAATCTAAACTGGTTGGGGCCACCGCATTAAAATCAACTCTCTTTCTCTTTTAAAATCGGGTGTGAGTTGATGCACATCACGCAACTGTAATGTCATGTGCTGCTCCCACACCAGATTTTTTTTTTGTCTAGGTCGGCAACCAGCGGCTCTTTAGTTCCATACGCAAATATTATTTATTTAAGGAGGTTCAGGAGCGACGTCTAAACGTACTTAATAAAAAAGTAGTCTATTATAAGGAATTTTTCAATGCAATTTCTTTTAAATGAATTAAATTAAATTAAATAGGTCTTCGGACCTTATGCACCCATTCCAAAAAAAAAAAAAAATTCATAAGAGATTATTGTATTGGGACATCGAGCTATAATTTTTTTATGACTTATTAAAAAATTATCGTAATTATTTTTTTTGTTATCAAGCAAATACAAAAAAACAATCTGTCCCAATAATCTTTAATTTTTTTAAAATTTAAAAATGAATTTATTGTTATTATTAATCACATATTAATTAAGAAATTTTTAAAATAAGCTTAGATGATTTATTTAAGAATTAACTGTCAAATTAGTTCAGCATTCTTGCAATAGATGGCAGGCTAGTCTAACAGACGATATAATATTAGCCGATATCTGGCCTATATTTATATATTTTTATGCTTTTATAAAAGATACATAATATATAATAACATTTATAAAGTATTTATTGTTAAAAGATCAATGAAAATCAACCAAATGCATTAAATATTATTAGCTACCATTCTGACATCTCTTGGCAAATTTTTGAATTAGTTGATTTTTTGGGCATACTTTTTATGACACACTACGCCCTCTTATCAGGAAAAACATGCGGAACCACTTCGCTCACGTACACCACTTGAACAGTTTTTCTATTTTTTTCTAAATTAAGTTAAATAAATTTGAAAAAATTTTCTGTATGTGTGGTTAATAGCACTTGAAAAAGTCGTGCGCACAATCACGACAGTTTTTTTTAAATTAGTAAAAGAGAACTTACTTCTAAACTCCACGTACAAGAAGCGAGACTTGTACATCTATGTGGCAATTTTTTTTTTTTATAAATTTTAATTAAAACGATTCAAATTTTTAGATTAATCCTCAAATAATTAAGTGTTTGTAGCAAGTAAATTCATTTGGAGGTCACTGGATGGACATCAACATGAAAAATGATAATTTAATCGTCACAAATAGAGAAGTTAATTATATTAAGATATAAAGCCTCTGAAATGAAATCAAAATGAGTTCAGGGATTTCTTGGCACGTCATAATGAGTTTTTAATTATTTTTTTTTGAGAAGAAAAAAAAAATGTTTCTTCTTTACTATGCAATCCTCTCTTTTATATTTGCTTATGAATAGAGAGAGAGAACATGAATGCAATTCTATGAATCAAATTTGTTGCCATTTATGGCAAACTCTTGCAATTACATCCACGTTTTTCTATCATGGATTAGGGCACACGAAGGTAATAATAGAGCTAACCATAAAAGGTGCGAACCCTTGAACTTGGAGCGATGTTTCGCGAAGGGACTCTTAACCACCCGGACTTTATAATAAAGTATTGTATTTTATTTCGGGTAATTATATTCTATACTATACGAGAACAATAAAGTACGCAAAAAATACTCTATTTTTCTGGGATTCAAAAAAGTTTGGATTGCATAAAACGGAATTTTCTACTGCACAAAAATGACAGCAAGTATATAAGATTGATGGTAATTTTTTCTTTCTCTTACCCTATATATGAAATAAATAGAGAAAGTATTGCTGTCAAAAATTCGATGTCGATATTTTTTTTTTGATGGATATATAGGCCTATGTTTTGAGGTCCCCTGAGTCCAAAAAAGTGAGACCCGCAAATTGATCTGTATGTGTGTGTAACGATTTTTAGTATGAAGGTATTGAGCTACCGGATTGAAATTTTATATTTAAGTTAGGTACCATAGGCGTAGCCAGGAATTTTTGATGGGGGGGGGGAGGGGTTCAAGAAAATATTTTCAAAGATTTGAAAAATTTAAGATTATTTTAGGGTATTTATAAATCATTTTGGTTTTTTTTTTAGCTAGAGTAAATTATTATATTCTCCTCAAGTGGTGTTGCTGTAGTTGGTTTATTAAAGAGAAAAAAACGCTATATTTTGAGCAATTTTTATTAATTATCAAGGCAATATTTCCAGATATTTCGGAGACACTATCGGCACTCCTTCCTCAGTGGATTTCACCTCATTCATCACATTACGGCCCTTATAATTAAAACGCTTGGAAGCGACATGTTATATGATCAACAATTATTAATCATTTGATTAATTGATTTGAATATTTGATCATATAACACAGGGGCGTATATAGAAATTTTTTCGGGGGGGGGGGGGGGCCCGAACTCAAAAAATTTTTCTGTGGAAAATTTTTTTTTTAAGAAACTAAATTTTTTTCACATGAAATTTTTTGCGGAACATTTTTTTCTTTTGCGGAACCTAAGTTTTCCGTCCTGCGAAAAAAATTTGTTGCGCTGATGTCTGTATATCCCTATATATGTATATGTGTTTAGGAAATTTCGGGGGGGGGGGGGGCCGGGCCCCTCGGCCCCCCCTTATATACGCCCCTGATATAACATGTCGCTTCCAAGCGTTTTAATTATAAGGGCCGTAATGTGATGAATGAGGTGAAATCCACTGAGGAAGGAGTGCCGATAGGTCTCCGAATTATCTGGAAATATTGCCTTGCTAATTAATAAAAATTGCTCAAAATATAGCGTTTTTTTCTCTTTAATAAATTATTATATTTTACTTTCTCTTACCTTATATGAAATATAATTTGTATTAAATATCTCAAGGTTTGGGTCCCATGGGGGGGGAAGTTTGAACCCCCGAACCCCCTTCCCTTGGCTACGCCTATGTTAGGTACCCACATGGGACGTGACACGTAGCTTTTGAACAAAATCTGCCAAAAAGTACTAGTACTTTACTAATGTATTTTTCAGTTGTTTTTTTTCGAGTTTTTCAAAATTTGAAACTTTTTACACATTTAAAAAAAAAAATTCCAATTCTTATAAAATTTTGTATTTATTTAGGATTCCCTATTGTGTATAAAATATCCAAATATGAGATTAAAATTTTGAAAAATAACCATAGTAGTCAACATTTAAAATACACAATCAGAGCCTATGGAAATTTTGAATCAATTGACTATTTTTTACTTTTTACTTAAGAAATGTAAGTGGTCAAGTTTGAAACTAAGGTGCTATGGGAAACTAAATATATCTAGAGTCACAAAAAAACTGGTGTGACCAGCACGGTGCACAACTTTCTCTTACCAACGGGTAAGATTTAATAAGGTATATAATTAAATATTTATTAATTGATATGCCCGAAAAAAGTAAGGGTGTGCCGCCGAGAGTATCCACCAATTTGTACCTGGTGTGCTCTTACTGCTAGACCACAGCACGACATTCAGGTATATGAATTCACTCAGAAAGCAATTTAGGTTTTGAAGAGAAATGGACACAAAATTCGGCGCCACAAATTTCTATTTAACTTTGTCTGTTCTTGTAAAAGAAAGTCTTGTGGCAGTAATTTCTTATTGCGGGTGTAGTGGGGAGGTTATTCTTCTCCCTCCCTACTAAAATCTTTTCTTTTATTAATTATTGCTCTTTAATTACACATTCGATATTTCGTTAACAACTCAATGATTTATGCTCAATGGCATGGCGCCTTATGAATATTTATTTTGTAATATAAATTACATCCTATAAGCAAATAATAATATTTAAAAAAAAAAAAAAATACTCACCAGGCGCCTTCTTATATAAATTATATATTTTTTTTTTCGCACATAAATATATGGCTTCAAATATAAAATTGCTGAGACTCTACTTATCTTTGAGATAATCCGGAAGATAAGAAACAAAAAAAAAACTGATTTTTTTTTAGTTTAAATAAATATTTACATCCTTGGGCTAATAATTTATTTGAGGTAACAGAAAAAAAAAAAAATTGTTTTTGATCTGATATTTGGAAAATTATTGAGAAAACAAAAACAAACGTTCTCCTTTCATTTTTTATTTTATTTTTTTTTTTTTCGCGTTTGTTTGTTAGGCCCTGAGTGAAAATAAACCTCTTAATTACACTGTGGAGCAAAATGAAACTTTTTTTCCGGCCCCGAGATAATTCCTTCAGATTCTTAAGTAAAAGGACCTCCTAAATCCAAAAATGACCTTCGTTTTCCCCCACCGTGGGGGAGCCCCCTACTTATTTCCACCCCTTTTCGTTAATTATAGGGCCATGAATCAAATTTGGAGGGATGAAAAGGAATATTTTAGCTTTAACATTTCTTCAGAAGGTCTAGAGAAGTGAAAAGTTAAAAAACATTAACATTTGAATCCAAGGGGGGGGGAGGATTTTGTCCCTTAAAATGCAAAATAAAATAATATAAAAAAAAATTTAAAAACAACGCTTTTATATATGTACTAAAAAGAGTAAAATAATTTTGTACAAGTTCTTTAAATTTATATTAAAAATAAATATATGTTACTAAAACTAAAAGCGCGCAAATTTACAATCTCTCTCAATTTCCATTGCAGAGGATTCATTATCCTTTCACCGATCCGTCATTATGAGAAAAGCCATGAAAGGTAAGATAATTAATATATATATACCAGGTACAATAGGTTCGGACTAACTACCCGCCATGGCCAAAGCAACCCACTTCTAAGGTATATAATGGATTCATAAAACATATTCATACATTAGTCACTTAAAATTTGCGCGCCCAACGCTTTTAGTTTTAGTAACATATATTTATTTTTAATATAAATTTAAAGAACTTGTACAAAATTATTTTACTCTTTTTAGTACATATATAAAAGCGTTGTTTTTAAATTTTTTTTATATTATTTTATTTAACTTTTTTTAGTTTTCGTCATAAAATATTAATACATAACGTTATGTAAATGTTCACGATAGCATAAATCTAATTTTTTTTTTTTTTTTTTTATTATTATTTTAAATAGGGTATTTGGTAGTGCAAAGTCTATTAACACCTCTGTCAATGCTCAAAACTCTAAATTAATTATACATAGGAGAAATTTTGATTATAAAGTTTTACCCCCACTTTTTTTGATCGGCCTCCATTTTGTAATTAATTGACCTACAAAGATGAGACACATCAAATATTGCATTGTCACGGGAGTTACATATGTGTATAAAATTTCAAAGCTCTAGGTTAAGTAGAACTGGTCGTAATTTCGATTTGCAAATTTGTCGGAAAAACAGGAAAGCAAGTTAATAAAAGCGTTGTAAAAATCATTAAAAATGATCTAGTGGCTAGTAATTTGTAATTGTGAGATTTAATTTTCTTTTCCTTTGTAACTCAACGAATTTTTATAGGGTAACATTGTTATTAAACAAAATTTTTATTTAATTGATCCCGTAAATCCCGTAAAGTGGCGGAGGTACCAAAGAGCCATGCTATAGGAGTAGCTAATAATCCCACAAACGTAGAGAGAGCGAGAAAACAACCCAGATGATTTTATTTTTATTTTATCTGCATTCTGTATTTGCCAAGTGAGACACATAAAATGAATCGATTTAGAATCTCAAGGCATGGGAAAAAAAAACTTGAACAAGATTATTTTTTGATTAAAAAATAATGTCATTTTCCATTTTTGTGATTCAAGGATATTCACATCACACACACACACACACACACACACACACACACATGTTTATTTCTCAACTGACTTCTTCTGAATCACATCTGAAAATTGATGAGTATCAGGAAATGTACTCTACATACCAATACTTATAATTCCATTTATAAACACTCTCTGAATAAAAACTCTTTTTCGGCGGGCTTCGCGGCTAGTCTTTCCTCTTTTTCCAAATGACCTGCGGCCCTTTCCTTAAGGGGCTTCAGGAGCGACGTCTAAACGTACTTAAAAAAAAAAACTAGACTATTATAAGGAATTTTTCAATGCGGTTTTTTTTTTTAATGAATTAAATTCATAAGAGATTATTTGGGACATCGAGCTATATTTTTTTTAATGACTTATTAAAAAATTATCGTAATTAATGTTTTTGTTATCAAGCAAATACAAAAAAACAATCTGTCCCAATAATCTTTAATTTTTACTTTCTCTTACCTCTATATATATGTTAATATATATAGAGAGAAAGTATTGGATTCATGTCAAAAATTCGATGTCGAGATTTTGATGGATATACACGTTTCGAGGTCCCCTGAATCCAAAAAAGTGGTTTTCGCGACATGGTCTGTCTGTCTGTGTGTCTGTCTGTGTGTCTGTGAACAAAATATCTCAAGAACGAAAAGAGCTAGGAGGTTGAAATTTTATATTTAAGCTAGGCACCCCCATGGGACGTGACACGAAGCTTTTGAACAAAATCGACCAAAAAGTACTAGTACTTTACTGATTCACTTTTTCAGTTTTTTTCGATTTTCTCAAAATTTGCTCCAACGATTTTTTTTAAAATTCAAAAATCAATTATTTTTTAGATTCTCTTTAAAATGTATATTCTCATTTTGTGATTGAAATCTTCTGAAGACCACTTTACTCTTGTACTCCATAGAAAAGATAGGAGAAATGGTTGCCATGGTAACAAAATATAAATATTTTCCCATACTTATAAATTTTACATCTTGAATTCAATTGTACCCTACTGTCGGAAACTAATTACATGTCGACACAAAAAATCTGGTGTGACAAGCACAGTACACAACTTTCGATTACCGAAGGTAAGAGAAAGTTGTGTGCTGTGCGCCAGTCACACCAGATTTTTTTTAAATTTAAAAATGAATTTATTGTTATTATTAATCACATATTAATTTAAGAAATTTTTAAAATAAGCTTCAATTTAAAGTTTGAGCTAAAAATTTTATATTTAAGTTAGGCACCCTCCTAAGGCGTGAAAATAAGCTTTTAATCAAAATCGTTCAGAGTACTATTACTATTACTTCTACTATCTGTCTGTCTGTGAACAAAATATCTCAAGAACGAAGAGAGCTAGGAGGTTGAAATTTTATATTTAAGTTAGGCATCTCCATGGCACGTGACACGAAGCTTTTGAACAAAATCGACCCAAGAGTACTAGTACTTTACTGATGCCCTTTTTCAATTTTTTTCGATTTTCTCAAAATTCGCTCCAGGGATTTTGATTAAAATTCAAAAATCAATTATTTTTTAAATGCTCTTTAAAATGTATATTTTCATTTTGCCATTGAAATCTTCTGAAGACCACTTTACTCTTGTACTCCATAGAAAAGATATGGTGACAAGCACAGAACACAACTTTCGATTACCGAAGGAAAGAGTGCTGAGCGACCAGTCACACCAGATTTTGTTGAAATATTATTGAATGGCAGAATAGAATCAAAAGAAGCGGATCCCATTTTCGGCGTTCTCATTCACTATTAATGGTCCATTGTGCTGCGCATCTCTGTTTCTGATACGCCCATTGGCATTGCTCAATGGAGGCGGTAATCAGATGCACCTCGAGTGAGCCACAGAGAGAGAGAGAGGAATTTTAATATTTTCCTCTCCGGTGCAACCCACCCGCTCCGCTTGCCGGTTGCATCGATGCGCATTCCAATTTTGTTGCTATTTAGAAATCATTTAACGAATATGCGCACGTCTTTTCTGTCTTTCTTTCACACTATAAATTCTCTCACTCTCTCTATCATCTATTTCACAAAGAATCCAGGAAGAAATTCTAGAAAATAATCAATGCAACGTGACTTTGAGGGCGTCACAAAAATACTTTGGATTTGAAATAAAATATAGGAGAGAAATTTCGAATTATTTTAGACATTTTAATTTCAATATAACATAAATAGCAGTTTCATAATATAAATAAATCATATCAAAATTCCATCCTTATAAAAGTAAAAAATCTAATAAGAAAAATTTAATATATATCATTAGGCCTAAACATAGAATACTAATTGTGAGATTTAATTATTTTAATTTTTAAATTGATAAAATATAATTTTTAAAATAATTTAAAATGATTCAAATCTTCAAATGCTAAATAAATATTGTTCTCAGTATTTAACATGCGTCAATTGATTTCCCATTTTCCAATTATTAAGTTAAGATTAAAACCGCGATTTTAATTCCCTTAATTGAATAATTTTCTGAACATTTTCAGTAGGAACCCACCGAATATTCGGTTTCGGTTACGGTTTCGGCCGAAAATTCCTGGTTTCGGCCAAAAAGTAGCCGAAACCTAAGTGAGACTCGCATGCAAAAAAAAAAATTTAGTCTCCCTAAGAAAAAGGTAAAATGATATGAATTTTGTATAGGAAATACAAGTTACAAGTTTCGGTTACGGTAACGGTTTCGGCCTAAACTAAGATTGAGGCCAAAATTCAGTTTCGGATGAAAATTTTGTTTTGGACCCTAATTTTCAGTTAAACGCCTACGATCCGAAAAAAAAGTTTCACTTGCATCGCGGTTTCATAAAACCACACAATGATTTTTTCTCCTTGTATTTACGAGGCTAAATTTTATTTTTCAAAAACTCATTTAGAAATTCTAAAACTTAAAAATACTGAAAAGTTTAAATATTGTGAAATAAAAAAATCAGAGAGCTTCCTCTAACAAAACGTCACTCTTAGAAAAATTTATTTTTGCTTAAATGTGACTCTATTAGTCCAATTTCACAGGCTATGTTGCTCTCAACCCAGCATTTTTTAATAGCATTAAATCCCATTGGGGTCAGCCCGGACCCCAAAAAAGTTTAAAATCCTAAATTTATTAAAAAGAAATGCGCAAAATTTATCAAATTTTTTGTTTGTTTTTATGATTGACGGCTTGCCAGAGGCGGCCTCTTAATATTAAAAATATTCTGTAAAAAAATTATTAATCAAAGTCGATTTTGAACACCCTTAATTTTCCTTTTAATATTATGATTAGCCCCTCTTATAAATCTAGACTATTTTTTTTAAGTTTTATAACCTCTAAATGAATTATCTCAAAAATAAAACTTGGAATCAAAAAAATTCTCTATACAGGGAGAAAAGCCCATGAAATTTTTTTTTTTTTTTTAATTCTTTTAAGGTTTTTTTTTTTGGATCTATGGCCTATTTATTTCAATTCCCCATGAAAATACGTCAAATAGTTTCAAAATTGCAAATAGAGAATTAAAATAATTAAATCTCACAATTATTATTCTATAATTACTGATTTATATTAAATTTTAACTTAATTTTTGTCTTATAAAAGAAATATGATATCAATCAATTATTGCACTAACTTGTGGCAAAAATTATTAGTAACCTAATAATGTCAATAATTTGTTAAATAAATATGTTGCGAATTTTATTATTAATCTTTTTGGAGTTTATTGGATAAATAAATTGATTTATGATCAAATACAAATGGCCATGTTCAAAACGGAGTTCCATGTTCAAAACGGAGTCCCTCTGGGTTCCGCCGTGCTGTTTCTGATTGTTTTATAGCAGAGATCTGGGTGGCAGTTGCTTTTTTACTATCTCAAAAATACCCACTATGGAACCACCCAGCTAGCAGAACCTCGTCAAAATGACGTCCGAAATTGGTCATAACTAGTCAAAAGACGTCAAATGACTAATTAAAACCTAAAATAAAACGTCTTTTTTGTAACGTCTTTAAAACGTGCAAAATATCACATTATAAAGACGTACCGATCAGGTACCGATCACGACACTTATTATTACTTTCTCTTACCTCCATATTTTTATTTTAATACGCATGCGCACACATTTTGCGCATGCACATGCATTTCGCGCATGCCCAACTGTTAGCACACACAAAGGATCGTACCGGTTCAGTTAGTGACAGTCTATTATCTATGGTGGCAGTTAATCAAGTCATGTCTTTTATTGCTGTTGAATTTATAACTAATGATGATCCTGTAATGGCTATAGTCTGTAACATTGTCTTTTATATAATAGTGTATAGAAAATCGCGTTTTTACAAAAGTATTAAAATAAAATATCGATATAGGTACTAATTAAAATTAAAAATTGAATAATTAAATCTCTCAATTATTATTTTATAATTAGTCATATATATATTAAATTTCAACTTTTCTATTTTTGTCATTTATATGGATAGAGAAGAGAAGAGAAGAGATGTATTTATTTGCTAAAATAATGTGTTTTATAATTATATTATTAATACAATTTAATTTTATATGTGAGTTTGTTTCTCATTTTATTTTTCCATCAGATTATAAAAAGGTCAAAAAAAGTCACGGAATCACGTTTTTTTGACGTTTCAAAATGTCGTCATCGGTCTGTGACATTAGTCCGTGATTTTTAGGTCATTTTGACGTCAAAAAATTGGTCAAAAAAAGTCACGGAATCAACGTTTTTTTGACGTTTCAAAATGTCGTCATCGGTCTGTGACATTAGTCCGTGATTTTTAGGTCATTTTGTCGTCAAACATAACGTCATTTCTGGTCATCTCTGACCAGTTTCCGACGTCATTTTGACGGGTCTCTGCTAGCTGGGCAGTCACCTGAGATGGAAAAAATTAAATAAATTTTTTTTATCATTTGCATCCCCTGGATTATAAATTTCTAAATCACTTTCAAATTTTACCATCTATTTATAAGAAAATTTATACTCGATGCCTCTCCAGCCATATTAGTCGGAATTTTTTTTTGCTTAATAAACAAAGAGAATTGCTATAAAATTTTAAATTGTCAGAAATAAATTATTTTTTCACTTATCCCGACACTTAAATACCTGACAAATAAAATTTATTTTCGATAATAAACAAAAAACATCCTTACATATATGTTTGTTTTTGAAGTGGCACCTCTTTATTATACAGGCATAAATAATAAATAGCTTCTGCTTAATTTACACTCTCTCATCTTATATCGGGTTGCTCAATGTTGTTGTTGTTGATTGGGAAAGAAATGTGAGATGGGATCCTCTCTCTTGGGTTACAATTGGGTCAGGAAAGGAAAAAAAAAAAGGGCGTTAAGATGTGACCCACCCGAACCCCACGAACCGACCTCCTCGCTATTGTCTGCCTCTCTCTCTCTCTCTCTCGGGTGTAATTTCGCCTGTGCTTTTGTTGTTGTTGACCAGAGGGCATACATTTAAATAGAAATAATAATAATATTTGGAATCTAAAATCAAAAATATCGATTCACGAGGGAAAATAATATATAATAGCATATTTTCAAATTTCTCTTTGTTTAATGCAAAATTGTTCTGGTGTGACACAGCACACTACCCTTCGACAAGAGAGTTGTGTTCTGCTTTGTTTCGAGATATATTTAGTTTCCCACGTAATTACCGAAATTAAGAAAAAATAGTGTGCTGTGCGATGAGCCACACCAGATTACCCCCCCCCTCCCCGAGAAACACCTCTGGATCCGCCCTTGGTTTCCCATAGCACCTTAGTTCCAAACTTGATCACTTGCATTTCATTTCATAAGAAAAAAATCTAAAATACTGCATCAGTAAAGTGTGTTTCAAATAATTTTCAGGGCAAAATGTGAATATATATTTTAAAGAGGATCTAAAAAATAGTTGATTTATGAATTTTGATCAAAATCGTTAGAGCCAATTTTGAGAAAATGAGAAAAAAAACTGAAAAAGTACATCAGTAAAGTACTAGTACTCTTTGGCCGATTTTGTTCAAAAGCTTATTTTAACTGTCGAGGAGAGTACCAAACTTGAATATAGAATTTCAATCTCGTACCTCAATTCCATCATGCTTAAAATCGTTACACACCCACAGACAGATCATGTTGCGAAAACCACTTTTTTGGACTTAGGGGACCTCAAAACGTGTATATCCATCAAAATCTCGACATCGAATTTTTGACATGAATCCAATACTCCAATACAAGAGAAAGTAAAAAGAATATAGGTCCAATTTAAATTGTCTAGGAATTGAATATGGAAAACAATTTAATCAAAAAGAAGCTTAGTTATTGTCGTATCGATAAAAAGATTTAAAACTCTAGTAAAAATGATTAGAAATGATCCAGGGATCACACACGCTCGCAGCAGGTCTGCATAGTGAACCATTAGGGACACACAGGGATACACACGTCCACACCAGGGACACGCACAGTAGATCGAAAGTGACTAGAAGAAACATGTGTGTCCCTGGTGCGGGCGTGTATATCCCTTGTGTCCCTCAAGTTATATAGACCTGTGCGGGCGTGTGTATCCCTCGATCATTTTTAATCATTTTTACTCGGGAATGGAAAATAGCAAAGGTGCAAATAAAACAAACATAGAGTTTTTAGTTGTAATTTCTTCAACTTTCTAAAATGGCTTCTCTGTCTCCCCATAAATGCATCGGACGCCATTGTTAATTGGTTGAAATCACTCATAAAGGTGTGTGTACCTTGTATTTGTCGATTTCGATTGGGGAAGATCGAAAATCCTATACAACATAAATCGTACACGATTTATATCTTCTTCTTCTTCTTTCTTTGCCGTTATTATTCCAGCGGTGCGGGGTCGGCGGAATGGCTTTTTTGGGACCGGAAGAAATAGAACAGGCCGGCCCGTCGCACGGTCTGACGCCTGTCGAAAATATAGAAGGAAGTGACTGACATGTAAAGAATAGAAGGACTGCCAGTCCCAGCTCGGGTAACTCGTGGTCGCGATCCACAAGATGTGGATCCCTGAGCAAATCGTACACGATTTATATATATTTAAATATTCAAATGCCGGCATTCTCGTTGAAATTAAGGAAACAAAAAAAAATACCGTGTTAGGCCTACTTAGTCATCAGAATAAGTGAATTTCAGAATTTTAATGAAATACAAGATTATAACAACTTAAAAATAATTTTTAATAATAAACAAAGTGCACAACTGAGAACGTTGATAAACAGAAAAGATTTATTGGAAAAGAACAAAAAATAATAAAGTAACTCCGTCACTTCAAGGGAAAAACATTCTTATTCGTAATTATAAAAATATTTTTATAAAATTTATTTAATCTTTTTATATAAATAAATATTTGGACATTCCCAGGACACGCAGAGAGCTGTTAACAACGCCATAATCCGCTTCCAAAGATCAAATTTAATTAAAAATTCAACATTTTAATGTCTCCCCCTCCCCCCTCTATCACTTTATGTGTATGTCCATATTTAAATGTAATGGATAATTAAAATTGAATATAGATTAAAAAATGCCAATTAGAGAGAGAGATAGAGCCCACATTGACTGTACCCAAGGAATTTAATTGCGTAATCCTAATGCATAATTATGAGTAGAATTTATTTATTTCCCCTCAACTGGTTCTTCTTATCAATATTCTTATTCAAAAAAAAAAGGTGATTATCAACTTTAAGGAAACAGTGATGGTTTATTATGATTGGGTAAAAAATTTATTGAATCAATTTTTGATAAGAATTTCATTATGATAATGAGGTGCAAAAAAAGTGGAACACTGTTACTTCTTAAAAAGTCCTATTCTAATCTATCTTAATGATAACTGGAATTTATTTTATATGAAATATTTTCTCCATTTCTAAGTAAATTTAACACAAATCCATATCATTTTAATCAATTTAATACAATTTAAATAAAACAAAGACAAAAATGTCGAAATTCTTTTATTAACACTAAATTTCTAAAATTTTAAAATAATCTTTCCATTTCAGTATTTCTCTGTCTATTTTATTGGATTCTTATAAAAACAAAATTTTAAATTAATATCCAACTAAACATATCGATATTATGTTGATTTGTCCGTCAAATTGAAAATCGACATTTTTGTCTTTGTTTTATTTTTTAAATTGTAATTATTTATTAAAATGATATGGATTTGTGTTAAATTTACTTAGAAATGGATAAGTTATTTCCTATTAAATGTTTATTAAATTACAGTATCATTAAGGGAGATTAGAAGAGGTCTTTCTTTAGAAGAAACAAAGTGTTCTACTTTTTTTGCCCCTCAGTGTACCTGGTATATACAGTAATAGCGGAGTGTCCGTCTGTCACGCTCCATTTGGTCAATTTCAAAATTAAATTTTTTACTTTTATAAAGGACGTTATGAATAGTCTATATATAATATATATAATAATTACGGAGTGTCTGTCTGTCCGTCTGTTTGTCTGTCAGTCTGTCACGCTCTGTTTGACCAACTTCCCGTTGGAATTTTGAAACGAAATTTTGCAGTTTTATAGAGGACCTTATGGAGAGTCCCGGAAAAATACTGGGGTCTCGAAATTCCTATAACTTTTTGAGTTATTAATTCCTAAAGTTACTATTTCTCCCATAGGAAATGTATGGGTCGTTAACTTACCTACCCCAACATTAAAATAGCCTCCCTATGGGGAAATACATGGTGTTTGTCCTTCAGCTATTTTAATCCTGAATAACCGTTTTTTATGAATTTATCTATTATTGGGGTCCAGGCATTCTTATTTAGTTGGTATCCAAATGGCTTAAATAAAATCATCGGACTGCCTGGGGTCCGAACCCGCGACGTTTGGTATACGAGGTTAGCACGCTAACCTCTACCCCAAGCCCCGGGGGCTTGAGGGGATTTAGAGAACAGAGTATTTTCTTGGAGAGTGCAAAATTTAATTTTGTAAATGGGATACACTCTGCTAACTTAGCGACCGAAATTTCGACAATTAACAATTAAATAAAATTATTTTTTTCTCTCCTGACTTCTTCTGTTTCCAACCCAACCTTATTTATTTTTTTCCTTTAATCCCCTCCTAAGAAGTGAGACAATCACCATTTCGAAATATTATTCTATGTATACTAAAATCCTTGGGAATAAATCATCATTTTTCTTTCCATGATTCATATAAATCACCTCAATAACTTTGCTCTTGTTTTAACGCATTTATAAACGAAATTGAGGACAATTTTTTTTTTTTTTTCTCTTGACACTTGGTAATTAAGAATTCTAACAAGTTGTCTGTCTGTCTGTCTGTCATTAAGAGAGAATTTTTTCCCATGAATGAATCAGACTGCCTCTTATTGGTGATTTTATTGTGTAAAAAGAGTTAAACAAAACACGGTTAGCGTGGGACGGGGAAGTTGTTGGGCAAGACCTGCCTCACTGCGGTTGCTTGACACCTGTACTGTCCGGAACAATGCATTAATTAACGAGATTAAGGAGATTTTATTATTTAGAAGGGCTTTCCTTAAAAATACATCAATCATTATGAAAATATTTTTTTTTTTCCTATGAAGTACAAGAGTAAAGTGTGCTTCAAACAATTTTGCGTGCAAAATGAGAATATACATTTTAAAGAGAATCTAAAAAATAATTGATTTATGAATTTTAATCAAAATCCTTTCTGCGAATTTTGATAAAATCGAAAAAAACTGAAAAAGTACATCAGTAAAGTACTAGTACTTTTTGGCCGATTTTATTTAAAAGCTTGGTGTTTAGAGTTAGAAGGGTGTTAAACTTAAATATCAAATTTCAAGTTCGTAGCTCTTTTTCTTCTTGTGATATTTTGACCACACACTTTTTTGGGAGTCAAACATTTTGATTGCTAGTCCTGACCATCTAAATATTTGCATTGGATCTCAAAAACATTTGCAGTATTTTGAGGTGAAATCTTAAAATTAAATTAAACATTTTTTAAATATGTGGAAATTAAAATTTAATATAAATATGATTATTTATACGTAGATAATTGCGAGATTTAATTGCAACTTTTTCTTTGTAATGCTTAAACTCTCAAACTACTTGACAGATTTTTATGGGTTTTTTTTTTAATGTAAAGAGAATTTTACGGCTAGGTTTTATTTTTTAGAAAAACTCATTTAGAGTGTGTAGAATATAAAAATTTTGTTATTATAAATAAATAAAATTAAATATTTAAATAATTAAAATTTATTATATGGTGATTTTGAGGCAAAATCCAAACAAATAAAAGTCCAACTGGCTTATTAATGAAGTCTAAATAATTAAGTGGCACTAATCACCATTTACCCGATAAGTAATCAGATCAGGAAACCAAAGACTTCCACGTTCTCTTGATCTGATGATGGCAGGCGTTTAGCTACAGAAACGTCACAAAGAAGTATGTTTTCTATTTCAAAATAATTTAAATATTTAATCAATCAAAGAACTTGCTTGACAAATGGAGGGGAGGGGCTCGATTCCCGCCCTTCCAATGTATACATATTTGAAAAAAAAAAAAAATACATAGAAATAAATAAATAACTCCATTTTAAGGTAATAATTATTAATTTATCTTATAACGATAATAAATCTCTCTCTCGTTCTAATATATAGATAATCCTCTGGACTTGTTTGCAATTATTTATTTATTCTTTATAATATATAAACAAATAAATATATATAACTTGTAAGATTAAATTTTATGATAGGAAATAAGAAATTTAATCTACATATATGCACGTAATTTAAGGATTAAATTAAATACAAAAACAAACTCGAATTGTGCTGATATTAATTTATATATAAATAAATAATTGCGGGATTTAGCATTAGGGAAAAAAAATAAATTGATAAACGTATTAAATTATGGGCGAGCGCTGCGGATAGTCTCTAAATAATAAGAAAATAACTTGCTACCTGTTGATTTTTTTTTGCTGTATTTCAAGCAAATACTAGTATAATATATAATATAACAATACACTAGTTGCGCCGCCCGCCTTCAGCTTCGTCCCCCTTGATTAGGATTTAGAAATAAGAATAAAACCAAAATAAAAATGTTTGTATGTGCCAATTTAGAGGGAGGTATGCCACATAGCGAGTGAGCAGAAAAGACACTCTCTGTCTCGCTCTCGACTCACGCAAGAAGGAAGGCAACGGCAACGCCCTCCTTCCTGTTCACATAAGCCTAAGGGGAATTTAACCAATCGGCATAAACGAAATATTTCCATAAAAAAAAAACCTTCGGCCCTCCTTCTGGTAACGTTACCAAGAATAGAATAATTGATTTGAGTTAAATACCTATATAAAATCGAATATAACTAATACAAAATGTATATGGACCCTGTTACGCATTAGTGTGTCAAGCGCCAAAAAAAAAAATTAAAAATTGAGTTAAGCACGGAATATTGTTTCACATGCTATTTTTTATGAAATATGTCCTAAAAAATTTATATTTAATGTTACTTGCACAATTGACAAAAAAAAAATTATATATAATCCAATGTAAACAAAAAACTTTAATGTTAATTTTCTTAAAACTCGGTAGCTGGCGCTTGACACACTAATGCGTAACATGGTCCATATAGGCTACAGTATTGTTTAATTTTTGATGTATTTTTTCGATCGTGGTCAAGCTGGTCGAATTGTAACGGACATCTTGGAGACTTTTTGTCTAATGTCTCGTTCTTCTCACTGTCACCCGTAAATTTCATCATCGCCATTTCACCTGTTCATTTCTTTCTTTTATTATTTTTTTTTTTATAATAAATCTTTCAAGAAGTCTCTTATATTATTATTTAGTTCCGGGTTGACCGAGCCCGAGTTTTTTTTTTTTTTTTTTTTTTTTTTTGATAAATTTGGAAAAAAACTTAAAAATACATAAAGTACTAGTACTCGAGGATTCCTGAAGACGAAACCTAGCGCAATATGTTTTCTATACCCGAAATAGAAAAAATTTAAAATTTGGGAAAAACCGTTAAAGCGAATTTTGATAAAATTGAAAAAAAAAAAAAAAAACTAAAAAAGTACATTAATAAAGTGCTAGTATTCGAGGTTTCCCGAAAACCTAGAATTTGTTTTCCATAGCGGAAATAGGAATAATTTAAAATTTGAAAAAAATCGTTAAAGCGAATTTTGAGAAAATTAGAAAAAACTAAAAAAGTACATCAGTAAAGTAGTAGTACTCGAATTTTCCCGAACACGAGACAGAGCACAATTTCATATCTGGACCGTACCTAGTATATAGACCTAGGCCTATATAAAATTTGAAAAAAATTGTTAGAGCCGTTCTCGAGGAGTGATATGCTTACATATAAAAAAACAAATAAACGTACATTGCTCGGTTAATAGTATGTGTTTAATTTCCTGTAGTTTTATTTAGATATAGAAGTTATATTTTGCTGGGACAGATCGTTAAGGTTATGGAGATAATAGAGAGTAGTAGAGTAATAAAACTTGCTTGCGCCAAACCGGCCACTGTGAAAAACTGTTTTTTTTTTTTTTTTGCAAAAAAGGGGATTTTAACCAACTGTATCAAATACTTACATGTATAGTTTTTGCCTCAGTGGCTTGCACATGAAAAAGTCCTCTTTAATACAGTAGTTGAATGGCTTCTCATACAGAAAGTTTTATTATTAAGACACGCTCCACATATCTATAATTTGATGCAATGAAGATGGATTGAATAGGCATTCCGAAATATTTACAAAATAAATTATATTAATGTGGAAAGCAACCGCTGGTGTATATTTTCTTCACAACCTTATTTAGATCTATATTGGACATGAAAATTGAATTCAAGAAATCCCTTGCTTATTCCGACGAGCCTCTATGCTCTGAAGATGATCCCTACCGGGATTGAAACGTTAGTGTGCTAGCTGCACTTCTCTTTAATTTTCTACCAATATTATTCAGTCATAAACCCCTGCAGTTAACTTAAGGAAGTGCAGTGTATCATCTATTTGGTTATTTATACCCCCTCTACCTCTAAATCATTAATACCAACTTAAATATTCATCTGAAAAAAGAATTTTTAATTGAAAAATATCGCCTCTGTACAAAAAAAAAAAAAAAAAAATACTTATTATTGTAAACAGAAACAAAAAATAAATGAATAAAATTTTTTATGTATTTATGCGAAAATCCCTGGGGCTGTTTGAATTACAAAAAAAAAAAAAAAAATTATTTCCAATTTTGGCAACGTTTCCATAAATCGTTTTTTTTTTCTTCTAAAGCAAATTTGTTTTTTATACAAACTGGTTACAGGCGAGTAAAATAAAATATTCATTATTATAATTAATTTTTCTAATTTGAGAAGATTTGAGTTGCTAATATATGTGCACTCGAAATTAGTATGGATGGTTGGCTGGACTATATAAATAAATTTACGTGCCAAAAGTAGAAGGAGTTTTTGGTGTGTTAAAATAAAATAAAAATTTGTCAGGTGCGTGTTCCGGAGCCCCTCGCCCCCCCCCCCCAAAAAAAAAATTTCTAAATGTCCTATAGCCTACATATATAGATATATACAGGCGTCAGCGGGGCTCGCCCCTCCCCCCAAATGTTTGCTTGGCCCCGCAGTGCGAAAAATTACTATAGGTATAGTTCCCTAAAAATTCCATGTCTATAAAAAAATATGGGGATTGACTTCCCCGAGACTTTCTCGTATATTCTTTTGGAATTACGTCTGGATGTGTGTGTAAACACGATTGCTTAAAAACCAAATCAGTTAGATCGATGAAATTTGGTATATGCTCCTTACACTAAAATTGTAGATTTCTATCAACTTTTGGAGTAAATACGTCACTTGGAAGTAGTACTTTACTTAAAAAGTTTTTTCAAAAATTTAGAAATTTTCAATTTTTTTTGTTATATTATGATAAAATACTCTATTTTAAAAAGTTTTTATTCTTTGACATTTTTTCGAAAACTGGATAGTTTTTGAAATAATCAAAGAAGAAATAGAAAATATTCGTTAATTTTGATAAAAAAATCAAAACAAAATCATACAGGTGTCATTAAAAAGGGGTAAATATAAACAAATGAATTTGTTTATATATACCCTTTTTTTAATGACACCTGTATGATTTTGTTTTGATTTTTATCAAAATTAACGAATATTTTCTATTTCTTCTTTTGATTATTTCAAAAACTATCCAGTTTTCGAAAAATGTCAAAGAATAAAAACTTTTTAAAATAGAGTATTTTATCATAATATAACAAAAAAATTGAAAATTTCCAAATTTTTTGAAAAAACTTTTTAAGTAAAGTACTACATCCAAGTGGCGTATTTACTCCAAAAGTTGATAGAAATCTACAATTTTAGTGTAAGGAGCATATACCAAATTTCATCGATCTAACTGCTTTGGTTTTTAAGCAATCGTGTTTACACACACACACACACACACACACACACACACACACACACACACACACACACACACACACACACAGACATAATGCCAAAAATGGTTTTTTTGGACTCAGGGAGGTCTAAAACGTGGAGAAACATCAAAATCTCGAAGTCGAATTTTTTTACGATTACATAACTTTCTCTATACGAGAAAGTAAAAAGGTAAAATGATTTTCACGGAGACAAAAAAATTAATTTTTCCGCAGGGCGGAAAAAATTTAATCTCTTCAAAAAAATTTCTGCAGAAAAAATTTTTGAGTTCAGGCCCCCCCCCCCCCCGAAAAAAATTTCTATATAGGCCCCTGAAATTTGTTCATACATCTTTCTTTGTGATCTTATCTTTGGAATTTTTTTTTCAACAAAATACATTTTAAAAATTTTAGTTTGTTTTTTATAGTGACTTAATTTTATCAAGTTTCAACGTTACCTGGACCAGTCAATTTATCGTAGGCCTATTAATATAACGTTAAAGTCTATATGACTTAAAAGACGTTTCTCAAACTCAATACGAAGAATTAAATAACTTTTTTGTATATAATTCTCTATACCAGTGGTGTAGCTAGGGGGGGGGCGGGGGGGGTCCCATTCGGAATTCAAGGAGTGTCACATTTCATAATTTGAATTTCTACTCTCAAAATTAGAATATTTAAAATTAGAGAATTTGGCTATGGGACCAGCTATTCTCGGGAGGGCCTGGAAAGCCCCATATTTTCTCAATTTTTCTTGGGACAGGGAGCTTTCTGGGGGGGGGGGCCACGAGCCTTCTGGGGGGGCATGCACCCCCCTAGTTACGCCCATGCCTCTCCCTCCTCTAACGCGTTACGTAATATGTGGACAACCCCTAAGTTATTTATTTAAAATTTATATAGTATTCGTTTATTTAATAAAAATTGGGAGTGCGGAGATTGCTAATAAAGAGAAAAAAAAACTGTTTAAAAATTTTATATACAGATAAAAGGGAAAATTTCTGAGAATATAGAACGATGATCCTTTTTACTATCATTTGATTGGTTGAACGGATGGTTAGATTAAAGAAAAAATATATTCTTAATTATTATTTTAAATGCTTTTATTTAACTTACTCTTCCAAGGTCACCAACTTTATGGCTTTGTTAAGGACACTTCCCGATGAGCTAGAGGTGTGAAATTTGATAATTAAGAGTCATTTTTGATGTCGCAAATTGTGAGTTTGGTTTTACCAAAATGGACCAAACTAATGTGGTACTTTATTTGAAACCCTTCGTGAATTAATGTAATTTCAAAAGACTTCCCGATGGGCTAGAGGTGTGAAATGTAATACTTAAGAGTCATTTTTGATGACGCCACTATATGGTGGTTTTGATCAAAATAGACCAAACTAATGTGGTACTTTATTTGAAACCCTTCGCGAATTAATGTAATTTCAAAAGACTTCCCGATGGGCTAGAGGTGTGAAATGTAATACTTAAGAGTCATTTTTGATGACGCCACTATATGGTGGTTTTGATCAAAATAGACCAAACTAATGTGGTACTTTATTTGAAACCCTTCGCGAATTAATGTAATTTCAAAAGACTTCCCGATGGGCTAGAGGTGTGAAATGTAATACTTAAGAGTCATTTTTGATGACGCCACTATATGGTGGTTTTGATCAAAATAGACCAAACTAATGTGGTACTTTATTTGAAACCCTTCGCGAATTAATGTAATTTCAAAAGACTTCCCGATGGGCTAGAGGTGTGAAATGTAATACTTAAGAGTCATTTTTGATGACGCCACTATATGGTGGTTTTGATCAAAATAGACCAAACTAATGTGGTACTTTATTTGAAACCCTTCGCGAATTAATGTAATTTCAAAAGACTTCCCGATGGGCTAGAGGTGTGAAATGTAATACTTAAGAGTCATTTTTGATGACGCCACTATATGGTGGTTTTGATCAAAATAGACCAAACTAATGTGGTACTTTATTTGAAGCCTCACGCAAATAAGGCCCTATTAACTATAGTTTTGAATTTTGATATTTACGAGTCATTTTTTTATGATAATGAATAATTTTTCAATTGAACCAAATCAATACAGGCCAAACTAATGTGGTACTTTATCATATTGATGATTTTTGATAAGACTAAAAAGACTAAAAAGCTTAAAATAAAAATAAAATAAAAAAAAAAGATTTTTAAAAAAATGCTTTTATTTAAATTGAACTAAAAAGAGAGAAATAAGGAGAAATAATTTTATTGTTCTTGTTAAAATTTTTTAATATTTATGACTTAAAATAAAAGCGTGGGGCGCGAGCCTCGGAATCACTTCGAAGCGCCCCACGCTTTTATTTTAAGTCATAAATATTAAAAAATTTTAACAAGAACAATAAAATTATTTCTCCCTTATTTCTCTCTTTTTAGTTCAATTTAAATAAAAGCATTTTTTTAAAAATCTTTTTTTTATTTTATTTTTTCAATTTTAGTTCCATGTGAATATTCTCTAGGAAATTCTAAACTCATTACAAAAAATCCGATGCGAATTGGATGCGCCGTTTCCGAGTTATAGACATTTGATTTATCAAGATTTTATTCATTCCCAATGTTAATTATTTCCGGGCTCTTAAATTGACCAAAGGAGGGGAGGGCGGCGGGTGGCAGGCTCCCCCACCCCTCTGCTCTGATTGTCGCCAGGCGCCCTCCCTCGTTTCTAAGAAATATTCTTTCTCTTTATAAAAATAATTATTTAACAGCTTTTAAGTTAAATTTTTTTTTTTGGACATTTGGAAGAATTATAAAAATTGAACGAGAAAAAAAAAATTAATTAAGCAGTCAGAGAATATTGTCAAATAAATGATAGTTATATATTTAGTTAGATGTAAAATCTTTCAATTCTTCATCATCACATGCTTGTTATATTTATTTGAACACAAGCGATATTTCGATCTTGTATTGTACTGCAGGGTAGTTAAATATCAGAGAGTAAAATTTAATTTAGATGAAATAATTTGAGTACTTCAAACAATTTTCACAAAATATTACTGATGTACTTTTTAAAAGGGCATCTAAATAATTGATTTATATGAATTTTAATCCAAAAAGTAAAAGATTTAAATTCTGTTACCATGGCAACCATTTTACCTATCTTTCCTATGAAGAACAAGAGTAAAGTGGTCTTCAGAAGATTTCAACGGCAAAATGAGAATATACATTTTAAAGAGCATCTAAAAAATAATTGATTTTTGAATTTTAATCAAAATCGTTAGAGCGAATTTTGAGAAAATCGAAAAAAACTGAAAAAGTACATCAGTAAAGTACTAGTACTCTTTGGCCAATTTTGATTAAAAGCTTATTTTCCGGCCCCCGGGAGGTATTTAACTTAAATATAAAATTTCATCCTCCTAGCTCAATTCCTTCATGCTTAAAATTGAACACACACACACACCCCCCCCCCCCCCCCCCCCCCCCCCCCCCCCCCCCCCCCCCCAACCAACCCACCCCGCGAAAACCTCTTTTTGGTTTGGGGGGTCCCCCATGGGGACATCAAACCCATTTTTTCTTGAAATAATTTATTCTTTCTCTTATATATTTAGACATCATGTAAAAGAAAGAAAAAAAAATAGGGGGGCCGTGAGATATTTATTTGTTTCCCAACGGGGCCGCGACTCAAAAAGTTTAACAAGCACTGAACTAAAGGTCTAAAGGGATGGATTTTATTATTTAATATATTTATGAGAAATAAGCATCTCTTTGATTGAAGACAAAATATTTTGAAATTTTATTTTTTCTCAAAGGATTGAATTCTTTATAAATAAATATGCATTCTTTTATTCTTATAGTTAAAAAAAGTTTCGAATAAAATTTTATAAAAGCATAAAAAGATGAAATCAATCAATTTGGCGATTATTTCAAATGCTGGGAGAGCATCAATTTGTTTTTTCTAATTCGATCTGCGCCCAGAGTGCAGCCAGGGAGCCTCGCTTCACTCTCGTCTAGGCTTTTCTTCTCGCGCACATTCGCTTTTCAAAAAGTCGCTATATCTCTCTTATTTTTCGTTGGATTTGTGGAAAAATGCAAAACTGGTCTTTTCAATCAATTATAAAGCTATAGACATTTTTTTATTTAACTACGCCCACATAAAATGGGAGTTTATTGATGACACTCACGACTTCTAACGTCAACTCCCGCCTTTATTTTCTAATTATCCTAATTTATTGTTTTTTAATTAAATTAGGCCTTGATATTGATTGAATAACTTAGTATATAAAATATTCAAGCAAAAACAATCCAATTTTAGTCTCAAAACGTTCTGAAAATGATTAAAAATCGATTTTCCAAATTTATTTTGACATATTAATTTTTACTTTCTCTTAAAATTCAAAATCAATTATTTTTTTGATGCTGTTCTCATTTTGCTTTCAAAATTGTTTGAAGACCACCATGGGCGTAACTAGAGAATTTGGCTGGGGGGGGGGGGGCTATGGGACGAGCTATCCTCCGGTGGGCCTGGAAAGCCCCATATTTTCTCAATTGGGATGTGGCATAAGGGCAGCCAAAGCGAAAAATAAAATAAAAATTTTTTTATTTTATTTTTCGCCTTAGCTTGGGCCATTGTAGTGGATTTTCTGCCTCTTTTGCTGTAGGCCAGAGGATCGCATCCCTTCTCATGCTAAAAGAATTTATTTCATTTGACCTTAAATAGAAATTAAAACAAAAAAATAAATAAACTTTTTTTTAGCCATTCACATTAATTTGGCAGATTTATATTTTTTTTTTTTTTATTTATGGTTATTTCCGCCCCGGGAGACACCTACTCACCACTCTACTGCTCTATATTTTATGTAACAGCCAAAAGTATCCACTCTAACAATGCACCCTATCGGTGAGAGAAACAACCATAAAGTTTATCGAGAGCTGGTGCCTTTTAATGGGTATTTAAAGGTATGATGTTAATGATAATTAAATAATGATAATTTATTGTGTAAGGTTTTATTATGTGATTTATGTGTTGGACGCCACTAAATAAGGCGCTTGCTCTAATGTCTCTAAGCTTAGAGATAAAGCTCCCCTTCACAAGGCTCTTACAGATAATACATTAAAAAAAAGCCCATAAAAATCCGTCAAGTAGTTTCGGAGTAATAGGGGTCATAAATGAAAAGTTAATTTTAAATCTCACAATTTGTATTCTATAATTATTCATATAAATATTAAATTTTAATTCAATTCACATTTAATTTAATTTCATTTATTTACTTGCATTATAATTAGGGCTCGGATTTCGCCCTATTTGCCTTTTTTTAATTTATGGCTTAAAATTTAGGCCAATATGATATGTATACGTTTCATGAAATTCTGAATAAAATAAGAGGCATTTGTTAGTGCCTATAATGCCTATTTTGGCTGATTCTGGGCTTTAGTGCCTATTTCATCTATAAATGCCTTTTTTAGTGCCTATTTTAAGTTCAAATAGCCAATTTCAATTTTTTACCAGCTATACATAGCCTAAATTTAAAATTTTTTTGAATTCTCAAGTAAATATTTCAAGGGGGGGGGGGGGTAAAGGGAGTAATTACCCTCTCTCCTCCCGAGATTTGAAAAAAAAAAAAACTTTAAAAAAAAAAAATTTATTTTTAATGTAAAATTTTAAAAATTAGTACTTAAAAATTTGATTTGTATTTATATTCTGGCAAACAAGTACAGAATTACCGAAATTAAAAAAAAATTGTGGGCTATGCGACCAGTCACACCAAATTACCAAAAATAAGACATCAATTTTTTAAATTTTTTTATATTATTTCTTAAATAATACCTTTTAAGTGCCTATTTTTACAATAAATGCCTTTTTAAGTGCCTATTTTAATAATTTTTAGTGCTTAGTTGCCTGCCTATTTTAAAGATTTTCAGTGCCTATAAATCCGAGCCCTAATTATAATAATATAAGAATTGCTTTTAAATCCCATAGCCATGGTTATTTTATTATTTTTAACGGAGGTGGAGCTTTACATTGAATGTTAACATTCTGTTATATGACCTCAGAATATAAATAAATAAAAATATCAATCAATAAATTATTATTTCAAATCAATCAACGAATTATCAACAAAAGAACAATAAAGATTAGCTATATTCAAAACAAGAACAACAACACCTTTAGATAAAACTTTACATGTTTTTTTTTTTTTTTATTATTTTTCTTTTTATAGAAAAATTATCATTTAACGTTACAAAAAATAAATAATAATTCAATTGAATGCGTGGAGCAACACAACACAAACCACATGGCATTTTATGTACTAATATTTATGTTAAAAATCAACAACATAAACATTGTAGGAATTATTCTAAATGATTCCACGCATTGAATTGAATTATTTGTAACTAGCACAGATATTGAAAATACATTCTTTCTTTATATTGTATATAAATAAGTAATAGCTGTGCCGCCCGCTTGTGGTGAACTTTCGCTTTTCCTTAAAGGGCTTGAGGAGGGCACATTGATCTTTAGTCCGAAACTCCTAAGGCATTTTTTATGCGGTTTTTTTTAAATGATTCCATTCGTGTACATTTTTTTAAATTCGAATAATTAAAAAATATTTTTTTTTTTTTTTTTTTTTTTTAAACATTCACACTTTTTTTCTCATTCACACTCACACACACACATTCACTCTGTCTTTTCGGCAACTCAGGCCATATAAGACATTTACCGTTATTGATTTTTTAATAATATACATATATGGGGTCCAGGCATTCTTATTTAAGCCATTTGGTTTCCAAATGGCTTAAATAAAATCATCGGACTGCCTGGGGTCCGAACCCGCGACGTTTGGTATACAAGGTTAGCACGCTAACCTCTACACCAAGCCCCGAGGGCAAAATATTTTTTATATTTATAGAAAATGCAAAAATCGTTCTATTATGACATTTGTTTCCTCCCCCCCCCCCACTGTTTATCTTTTAGCAAATTTAAAAAGTAATATCAGTTATGAGTAAAAATCTAAAAAAAGAAAATATAGATGTTTTTTTTTTTTCATTGCATCGCCTAGGAGTTGCGCATCCGGCTAAACAGGAAATAACAAAATGGAGGAGACCAATCGTGTTTAACTGAGGGCGGAGTAGAACAGGGCATAAAGGGACAGCCCCCAAAGGGGAGTAGGCCAATAACAACACCCAGAGAGAGAGGGCGAGAGCAAAAAATTTAATAAAGTCGCCATTTTGGTGTCTTTTTGTTTGAAAAGAAAGAAATTACCGAAACTTTGTATAATGTGAGAAAACGGTTTTTTTTTTATATTCATTTTCTACATAGTATAATATCTTTTATTTGAGTGAAACAAAGATTATCTACCCTTTTCTAAAAAAAAAAAAACCCATAAAAATCCGTCAAGTGATTTCTAAGTTATAAACGCAATAGATAAATTCTCATTTTAATTTCATTTTTAAAATTTAATTATAAAATTAAATTGCATTATTAATAATTTTAATAAAACTAAATTAGAACATAAATAGAATTTAATTTTTTTTTTTATTTTTTTTTTTTTAAATAATCTAATTAATTAAGTAAAATAAAGAATGCATCCTTTTATAACTCAGAAACCGCCCCCGGGTTTGGCGTACTAGGTAGCGCGCCTCCCTCCTATACCAAACGTCGCGGGTTCGGACCCAGGCAGTCCGATGATTTTATTTAAGCCATTTGGATACCAGATGACTTAAATAGAAATGCCTGACCCCACAATAGATATATTCTCTACAACGGTTATCGTCAAAGTCTTATATGGCCTAAGTTGCCGAAAAGACTGTGTGAATGTGTGTGTGAATGTGAGTGTGAATGAGAAAAAAGTGTGAATGTTTAAAAAAAAAAAACTCAGAAACCAATTGACCAATTTTGATGGGATTTTTTTTAAAAGATAGACAATCTTGTCTATATGTTTATATCAATCTAGAAATTTACATTCCATTATTTTCATTTTATTTTATTTAATTTAAATTCCAGTTCCTATTTATTTCAATATTGCTTATTCAATTGAAATTCTAATTTTTGTCACATGTGACATAATTCGAACCCTGGCCCTTTTGCTCTAGAGGCAAAAAATCCTGAACATTATAATATAATGTGGAAATATTTATACACTGGTCGACAGAAAATAAAACGCAACTCCTTGTTTCTTCTTAAGGTAAATAAATTGATAACATTTTCTGTATCACATTCTGTGTTTCCTAGACCTGGCTGCTGCCCTATTGTTGAATTTTTTTCTTTTATCTAAGGTCTTTTTCGACATCGGAGGCCTCCGTCTCTATTTAATTCAATTATATATAATTTGTAGCCAATTCAATTGAAATGAATTTTTGTCGCATGAGACGGGATACGAATCCCTGAAGTAAGAGCTCTAGCCTCGGGGGAGGGACGGTCGGGAATGGACAGTGGACAACACTGGGGTCAAGTTGTCAACTACAATGTACTGGGTTACTCAAATGGCAAACCCCCCCCCCAATGACGCCTCTGCCCTATATCCGTATATTAATATAAAGAGGAAAAAAAAGTGGTTAGGGGGCGTTTACTTATATATAGGCCTCTAGGTATATCGGCATATCCATCACTAGCTATGACTAATGCTTGAGGCGAATTGCAAGGTAGTCTCGAGCCTATAAATGAACATTCTCTCCTCAATTGCATCAACTCTCTCTTTCCTTTGAATGGGGAAAACGAACGACGACTCACTCTTGACTGACATGATGTGCATAATAAACTAACTCAGTTTTTTTAATATTTTTTATTTATTTATCAATTTTATACTTTAAAAGGGAAAACAAGTACAAATACGAAACAAGAAATTTCTCTGATTAATAATAATTTATTATTGTCGTTAAATAAATTATAAAAATAAATAATTCTTGTTTTAATAGAACAACTAGGGCATAAAAATTTCTTTCTGTCAAGCGGGAAATATCTACGGTATCTAGCAAATAAAGGGATTAATAAAATTTTATAAATATAAATTCAAAGGCAAAAAATTATAAAAATTGAGATGAATTTAAATTTATGACCTTGAACCAATAAGCTATAAAAAATTCCGTGATTCCTAAGTTACAAACAAATACAGGTATTATTAAATAGTTTATAAAAATAAATTAATTATAGGCCTATTCAATAGAATTAAGTAAATAATCAAACGGATGGTTTACCTCGAATTATAATGTTTTTTTAAGAAGAAGATGGATGTACTCGTTGTTGGATTGGTTGAATTCAATCCATTCCCTCTCGTGACTCTTTCTCTATTTTTTATATACAGGGTGTCACAAAGAACTCGTTCATAAAAAGTTTTCATATTTGATGGTGATTACGGTAAAACAGAAATTGCCCAAAAGACGTTTTTAATTTATTTAAAAAGCTTAACTAAAGTTTAAAATTTTCTCACAACACTCTTCTTTAAAATTTTTAATTAACGTGTCCTATGGGACACCCTGTATATAAAATAAAATACAACTAAATTTTCTAATCTGTTATGTATCACATTTCATAAATCCTCTTTTTTTTAATCAGACGATTCAATTCAATGTTAAAATCGAATTCTTTTTTTTTCTTTCTTCTTATGCCGCCAAAGACATTACCCGGCATTCATCATCGCGTTCTCTTTTTAGAAAGTGTCTCCTTTAAACGATGAGGTATTTTATAGATGACGTTTCTGGCTGGGATTGATACCATCTTCGGAAGAGAGTCAACATTATAATATAGAATGTCTTCTCATCCATTTTATGAGTTTCTAAAACGCTCCACAATGGTATACGGTAATTTGATGGTTTGCGTTAGGCAGGTGTACACCTTGAGATTACCAATAATCTCTTAAGAACTGATGATGGATTTATTTAATTAAACCCGAAACGTCTTCTGAGTGGGCTGGCAAAACCCTCAGATCTTCATTTTACTCTTTTGTCTCTTAATCGGCTGTCGGCTGTTGGGCCGCCAACATTATCTTTATTACTCAGTTGTCGGCTCTGAAGCCTCATCGCACTCAATTGGCTACTTTATATCGGCTTACTACACTGGCCAGGAGTCGTCAGTGTCTTAAAATTCAATTTGTCTGGAAGACGACCGACACGTTCAATTGCGTTCGGACGAAGGCAATCACTTGGGACCGAAACGCCATTCATTTTTACGAAGACCGAAGAAGTCACATATCTCCTTTTCCTCTTTTCCTTTGATTGCTTTTTTTTTTTTTAATTTTTAATAAATTATTTTGAACTGATTTTTATATTTTCTTTGTTTTACTTTTTTTTTTTTTTTGAGCAGATAATTCTCCCTGACTTACCACCCCCCAGACATCCACCCTCGACGGATACTGTTTGAACTTATATTCATAATAACGGTTATCCTTATATGGCACTAAAAAGATAGGCCATTTACAAATTGACCCTAACTGATGCAACCGGCCCTAAATGGCCTCGCTAACTTGTAAGAACCAAAGTTCGGTATAGGGCTTAACTAAGGGGTGAAATTAGAAACACAAGCCGGTTTTATTTCTTTTTGTTAAAAAATTCATTAATTATTTTAATTTTTGATATCTTTATTAAGTTGCTAACTTCACTTATACCTCAGATAGCTAATTATATCTAAAAAAAAAAACTCATTTTTTTTTTAACGCGAACGCATGTTCTTGTTTACTATATCCATGATCTGCTATCGGTCGGATAAGTTTGCTAGATGGCTAGAAGTGAAGCAACCGGCCCTTAAAGATTCTTTTTTTTTTTTTTAAATTGGTCAAATTAAATTAAAAAAAAAATCCCCGGCGCCTGCAGGTGTCAATTTAGGCTATACTTTGTCTCACTAAAATTAAATTCCTTTTTTTCACCTTCGTCCGTTCATTTGTGCAAAGAGAAAGAGAATAAATAAATAAATAAACAGAGCAATTAGGTTATTTAATATTATAAATAAATAAATATATTCAATTTAAAATATATAATTATTCGTAATGGTTTGTTTGCTCTGGCTACTGCTATTATACTAATCACAATTAGCATAACTATATGGTATCGTCCAAAAAATACCTTCCCCCTCCCCTCCCCGCTCTTAAATTACGTATAATTATTTCATTAAGAGGGGAGAATTTTTTTGCACGTGACTCGCATCCGGTGAATTTATTTTGTTTTTATAGACCGCATTTGTAGCAATTAAATGGCTAATGATTGCTGATCTCCTTCGATGTAATTGTAAATTAGCGCATGGCACATTTGCATAAAGAATCAATAAATGAAAATGAATGAATGAATCAACGAATGAATGGGGGGACAGACAAGCCAACCTACCGCAATAACGTTAGTTAAACTATCGGGCCATATCCTACTAGCTGAAAAGCCCGCCTACTGTACATTTCTTCTTTATAAAAGTGAGGTTCTCTACGTCCAATCTGAATTAATTGATAGCTTAAAAACACCCCTCAGGAAAATTCTCTAGTGACATATAAGAAGCAATGCAGTAGCCAGATCAACAATGTGTTATGCCGCACAAGTGTGGGGTTTCCAGAAATCCGACGACACAGAAAAACTACTGCGAACCTTTATAAAAAAAATATTTGGTCTGCCATATAATACTCCCAACTATGTATTGACATTAGAAACCGGTTTTGAGTTTATGTACTCATACACATTAAAATTGCATATAAACTATGTGATAAAAGTACTGAATATGCCAAACAACAGACTACCTAAAAGAATTGCGCTACTGACTATCTTCAAGAACGTGTTTTGGTACAGACATCTAATGAATTTGGCAGCTGGACTTTCTCTAGAACTTAATATAAGATCTGAGGATCGAAAAATATCCTTGACGGAACTCATTAACCGAGTTCAAGAAAATTACTTCCTCGATGCAAAAAAAAAGGCCAAAGAAGCATCCTTTCATTTCATATATAAAGAGTTGGACTTGGACCTGGGTAGGGGCAATAAAACTTACATTTCTGATAAAAACTGCAGTTGGAGAAACAAGAAGTGGATTTTCAAGCTCCGTGGGGAAGCGGTCCGCTTGAATTATCAGCCCTGGATGATTGGGAAAATCTATAAATGCTCACTCTGCTGTTTAAATGAAAATGAAACAGTGTCTCATTTTGTCGCTATATGCCCAATTCTTAAATATATTCGACGGCGGTGGTTAGGTAAAGATCGCCTATCAGAAGAGGAGTTCAAAGATTTTATGAACGGCAGAGATTGGAACAGCTTGGCCAGATTTGCTGTTGAAGCTTGAGGTTTTAGATGGACGTTAATTCAAGAATTTAATTTTTAGTCACCCGTAAACCACCCCCTCTTTTCCCATTAAGCGGACGGTCTGTCAAGACCAACGTGTAAATGCCTGTAATTTCTTTTTGTTTTTATTGTTAATTTATTATAAAATTGTTGCAAAAAGCAACATCAAAATAATACAAATTGTAACTAATTTTTGTTTCAAATAAAACAAGCATTATTATTATTACTATTATTATTATAAGAAACAAAGTAATATTCTCCGATATGACGCCGTGCGATTTTTTTGTGTAGGTGTATCCCAGGTAGGAATTGACAATGCTGACAATTGGCCGAACCTTGGGCCACTCTATCTCTCTCTATTTGACCATCTTTCCGTTGGAATGACGAAATTTTGCAGACTTATAAAAGCCGTTATGGAGAATCCCGGGAAAAATACTCGGGTCCCGAAATTCCTACAATTTTTTGAGTTATTGATTCCTAAAGTTACGATTTCTCCCATAGGAAATGTATAGAGAAATATTTATGTATTTTTTGCTTCCAAAAATGGTGGTGTGTTCTAAAAAGATTCAGATGTTGAAAAAAAAACGGTTAAACCGGTAAAAAAATCGAAAACCGGTTTTCAAAATTTTCCTGTTTTTCCAAATCCTAGTAGTGACGTAAAGTTATGTTTCAATAGACTTAAAAAAAAAAAAAAACAATTACTTTTGTTTTATACTGCTAAAAAGCTGTTAATCTTTTCGTTAAAATAAATTGATTAATTCTGAATATTTACAATATATTATATTTGCTTAATTGAATTAAATCATCGAGTTAAACATCTTCCGGTAGCCATTGGTACTTTAATAAATAAATATACACATACCTCAAAATCCCTAAATGACCGAAAAGGGAAACAAATGCCATTTAAATAAAAAAAAATCTGGGTTGATAATAGCACATTTCACAACTTTCAAAGGTTATCCCGCCGAATTTTTGTATATTTTTTGATTGTTTAACAAAAAGAGACATTCTCTCATTTTTCTAACACTGAAAAAAGGCATCAACTTCATCCTAGAAATAGAATTTAACTAATCTAATTAAATAATTATTAATAGAGTCTACGTACCGATTAAATCATAATTAAAAAATGACGACGTTCTTTGAGAGTGTTTGTGACATGAATAAATAATTATATGTACATAAGGGACATCCCCGATTTGTCTCTCGCTAATGCAATTAAGGAAAAGAATTATTTACGTCACTTGGATTAACAAGAGCCTTGGATGGGAGTAATAGACAAAAAAAAAAGTAGATAAATACATTAGTTTTCATTCATAGATGCTAAAACAACAAAAAGAGGAGATTAATATTAAAAGAACTTTGAACTCGAAATTAAGTCATCAGTCAAGTGAATTGACAGCAAGTCAATTGAACCTTATTACGGTTTTCTATGTATAATATTCTGTTAATACCCCATTAAAGAAGGGGTCAGAGGTCTTTCATTACTGATTCAAAATTAATTATTTTTTTTAATTTAGTATTTTAACTAACCTATTCCAAAAAATTTTTTTAATGATAAATTATTTAATTATTTTTTTTACTAAGCCTCAATTGCATCCATGCGATCTTTTATTTCTGAAAGAAACTTCTAAAAAAAATTATCTACAGTTTAAAAAAAGTCCCATGAAAATCGGTCAAGTGGTTTCTGAGTTAACTCATTAATTCTCTTTTACAAATTCCATTTTATTTAATTAATTATCAATATATTATTTAAAATTTAATTCTAATTAATTTTTATTTTTTAATTAAAATGTAAATAAATTTAATTATAAAATTAATTAGAATATAGAATTAAATTTTAAATAATATAATTAATTAAATAAAATAGAATTATGATTGTATTTATAATGAGTTAACTCAGAAACCACTTGACCGATTTTCATGGGACTTTTTTTTAAAGATAGATAAAATCTTTCCTATACGTTTCTTAACTCTTTAGAGGATGTAAATTATTGAAGAAATTAAATTTAAAAAGAGATTAATTTAAATTTAACCTCTACCCTAATAAGGATTAAATTTTTTATCTAGAATATATAACTTTTTTTTATAGAGTGGCCTGAAGCAAGTAGATAAAAAAAAAATTATTGTTTCTGAGTAACAAATAAATAAATAAATATCATATAGCAGCAGCAACTTGAATGAAAGAAAGAAAGAAATAATCAAAGCATAAATTTACAAGTTAATCACTGGAACTGGAAAACTAGTTCAAAGAAATAAATAGATGAATAGTGAATAAATTAAATTCCAAACAAGTGTATGTGTGTGTGTGTGTGTGTGTGTGTGTTTTTTTTCTTATAATTTTTGCCTAGAAGTCATTTTAAAGTTTATTGATGCAATGAATGAATGAATGCAGCAATATTAGTTGGCTTTTCATGACCCATTTTCTTTAATGATATTCTTTCTTTCTTTCTTTTCTTTCATTTCTAATTTTATTGTTATTAAAATTAATAGTTTAAATATACCCTCAGGTGATGTGATGACATCGACGGTTTTTTTTTCATTATTATTATTTAAGAAAAAAAAACATTTTTTTTCCTTTGGCGAAATTGCATCTCTTTAAAGAACATTCTATTGAAAATGGCCTTTTTGTGTTATATTGTTATGTTGTTTATTAAACCGGGGGTTCTGGCAACAGAGTAGAGCATTCGAGAGGTAATGGAAAAACATAACTGAATTTCGAATGGGTGGCCCAGAAAAACAAGAGTGTGGAACGTCCCCCTCCCGTAGCCATCGGTATTTATAACTTAATATAAAGACTCGCCGAAAAGGGTAATTAAAAAAAAAACAACAGAGATTTTAATTTATTATTAATTGAAGTTTCTAAGATTTTAATCAAAACCCTCTCCCCGTCTCGTTTTCATTATTTTTTTTTGAGCTACGTGGTTGAAATTTTATAATTAAGTTAGGCACCCTCTCAAGGGATGAAAATAAACTTTTGAACAAAATCGGTCAAAAAGTACCAGTACTTTACTGATGTACTTTTTCAGTTTTTTGCGATTTTCTCAAAATTCGCTGCAACGATTTTGTTTAAAACTCATAAATGAACTATTTTTTAGATGCTCTTTAAAAAGTCTATCAGTGAAATTTTTCGTTGAAATCGTTTGAACTACACTACTAATGTACTTTTTCAGTTTTTTTGTGATTTTCTCAAAATTCGCTGCAGCGATTTTGTTTAAAACTCATAAATGAACTATTTTTTAGATGCTCTTTAAAAAGTATATCAGTGAAATTTTTCGTGGAAATCGTTTAAAGTACACTTTACTGATGTGGAAGCATTCGTATTAGAAAAACTCAATCGGTCCAAGTCCAACTCTTATCGTCTCTTTTCCCCATAATATAATTAGACTCATTACATTTTACTTTTTATGTTATATTATTTAATATTATATTATATTTAATATTTATAATAATTAGCTGAATCAAATTTAACCTCTCCTTCTATCCGCCAGTTAAAGGATTTTTCAGAAATTGGTTCACTATGTTCTGAGCTCTTTTTCTTGGCGGAGGAAAAAAAAAAGAAAGAAAGGAATAATCTTTCGAATAGCTTGTGAATAGATTGTTTTTACTATCCATTAAACGCTCACGAATTAATTTCTATTCATAAATAGATTAGAGTTGATTTAAATTCCAGGCAACGCCAACCACAAATAACGTGTCGATTGACATGTAGGCGAAAGAATTAAGGTATCCCCTATTCATGTTATTTCCGGGAAAATTCCTTAAAAAAAATAATAAATAAATAATTGTTTTATAATTCATATTCATGACAACAAATCACATTGCATTTATTTTATTCATTCACAGAGAGAATATAAAAAATAATTGGATGTGACTGTCCACACATTCGAAACTTGTGCCTTGAACCACCAAATTTTGTTGTGTTTATTTAATTTCCAATTAATATTAAAATACAATTTTTATATTTTTATACTTGAAGTTATAACTAAAAATGTACTTCAAATAATATTGAAGTGAATACGAAAAAGGTAAAAATAATTTTAAAAAATGCCCCATTAAAATCGGTCAAGTGGTTTCTGAGTTAACTCATTACAAATAAAATCATTTATTTTTATAAATTCCATTTTAATTAAATAATCATATTATTTAAAATTTAATTCTATATTCTAATTATTTTTTATTTTTTATTTTATAATTAAAATTAAAAATTAATTTAATAAAATGTAATTAGCTAAAAAAAAATTATTTCCTATTTGTACTGATGAGTTCACTCAGAAACTACTTGACCGATTTTCATGGGACTTTTTTTAAAGTGTAGATAATTTTTTTTTTTTATTTCTTTTAGATATCAAATATAGTAGGAATGTGAGAGGCTTAGCAAATAATAAACAAAGTAATTAAATGATTTATCATTTGAAATCTTCAAGTAGTTTCCTTAAAATATTAATTAAAAAAAAAGATATAAGCTTAATGAATTTTGAATCATAAAGGAGAGCTTTGGGCTCTTCTTGAAGGCATTTTTATTAATAGTAGTATTTAGCAGAGATTTAGCAAAGCAACCGTCTTCGAATATTCACTTCTTGTGCTTTTTTTTGTTATCAACTCGAGATTCTAGTTACTAAATATAACTTTCGATTGCCAAAAGTAATAGAAAGTTGTGTGCTTTGCGTCCATACACATAAGATTTTGACTCTCAAAACGTGTATTTCCATCAAAATATAAATTTTGACACGAACACAATAGATAAGGGCATTAATCTCTAATGGCGTATCTTCAGTGGCAATCAAATCTCTTTTTTTTTTTGTATTCTAATTTTATAAAATAGATGAGAAAATATCATTTGTTGTTGTTGTTGTTGTTGTTGTTAGAGAAAATCAAATCTTATTATTACGTGATGATTTCCTTCACGATTTCATTATCGTAAAAATAATATAAATTACATCTATCTTGTTCAGACACTGCATAATAAATAATTTTTTTTTTTTCTTTCTACCGGAATAAGAAAGAAATCTTTTTTTTTTCTATTATATCTCAAATAGAGGGTTAGTTAGGTATTATAAGGAAAGTCTAATAATTGTAAAACAAAAGTATTTTTAGATTTGGGCTCTAGGCACATTTATTTATATCATTTGGTATCCAAATACTTTGGAGTGCCTGGGATCCGAACCCACGCCCCGTGGCTTAAAGATTATAAATGTTGACATTTGTCAACACCTCTTACCTCTCGGATAGAGATAACTTCAAGATATTGCAATTTAATATCAACTATTTTACAAATTTCTAAGTAAATTTAACACAAATGTAAATCATTAAAATTACAATTTAAATAAAATAAAGGCAAACATGTCAATATGGCGGAATTTTAAAACTTTATTATTTGTAGTTGGTCGTGCCACGCATCTTCAGACAGACATATTTACATATAGGATATTAGTATAGTATTAGTCATATATGGACGAAGGAACCAAGCGCCATTAGCCTAAATCTGAGATAAGGGGCATTTCATTTTCACACTTGTAATCAAAATCAATGACTTATTTTTTCTTGTTTTATACTAGCAACCAACCTAATATTCGGTTTCGGCCTTAGTTTCGGTTTCGGCTCAAAACCAGCCGAAACCTGGGTTTGAAAAGATGAGATGAGACTCGCACGCAAAAAAAAAAAAAGTCAAATGATTTCCACGTGAAAAAAACTTTCCGCAAGGAGGGAAAGAAACGGAAAATAAGGTAAAATAATTTTCACTGGAGAGAAAAAAAATTTTCCACATGGCGGGAAAAATTTCGTTTTGCTAGGGAAAAGACAGGGGAAAAGTAAAAAAAAAAAATTTTTGTATAAGAAAATACAAGTTTCGGCTAAAAATCTTGTTTCGGTCGGACCCTATTTTATACAACAAAAGTAATAGTGTAATAAAGTTGTGATTTCCCCTACAAGATGGCGGTCTTATCTCAATTTCGTTCATAATGGCGCTTGGTTCCTTTATGCATAACATCGTCTATATACGATACAAGTTGGAAAGGCGCGGCTTCGCCGCGCCATTCCCAACTTGGCCCTGGCGGGCGGCGTCTCGGGACGTGATCAGTAGTTTTCCCCTTGATTTTAAAGCCCATATGATTTCTGCCCAAATGAAAATACACTGAATCAAGTTTAAAATAATTGAATATTCGCCCTGCCCGGCCTGTGGGTTTTGTAGACCATGAAAAAATTATGGGCGGGTAGCAAGTCTAAATTTCACTTTAATAAACTGATTAGGAGGACGGGCATGCAAATGAAATTGGATGGGCAAGGCCCTATTAAAAAATAAAGGGTCGGACTAAGCCGAGCGCACAACTTTGCCCACCCACTATTCAAGAAAAGAATATATTGCCCTCCCTAAAATATTTGCCCCCCCCCCCCTCTAATGGTCCGATGTTTAGCAAAAGCTTTTCACTTCTTGGCCTCTACCCCTAGTTTATGGGTGCAAAATTTCAAAACAATTGAACAAATAGTTTTTGAGTTTTCGTTGACGAAAAAATTTACCACAGACACACACACACACACACACACACACACACACAGACATCATTCCAAAAACTACTTAAATGGATTCAGGGGACCTCAAAACGAATTTTGGCAGCTTCAGAAAAATTTCGATTTTTTTTACAATTACATTAACTTTACCTCAACCTACGGTTGATGGGCAAAGTTAAAAATAAACAATTTTAAAATATTTCTTTTTTCTGACATCTGAAAAAGTTTATTATTTATTATAAATTTAAATATGTAAAAAAAATTAAATATTTTTAAATAATTTTTTTTTTATTTGATGTATTATTTAAAACTTTTTATTAAATAAAAGAAATTTTATACAATGTATGATTCAGGGGTATCATACATCGTCAAAGTCTTAAATGGCCTAAGTTGCCGAAAAGACTGTGGAGGGAATGAGAAAAAAGTGTGAATGTTTAAAAAAAAAAAAAATTCCTAGACATTCATTCATTCATTCACTAAATTTTCGTCGGTACGGGAGGGTTTGAAAAATTTCCGGGTCTGAAGAATGGTAAAAATACCCGGCGCTAAGTAAAAAAAAATAAGAATATGAGCCAAATGAAATGTTGTGGACGTGGAAGGCTCTATGAGGGAATGAATTGAAAATGATTTTTTTGCTGTTTTGAAGATATCTAAAGAAAAAATTGAAATAATCTATAATTTCGTTCATTTTAGATACTAAGCCATGCCTGAGAATATGCAATGTGGATCATTCAGAGCAATCAAACAAAAAAAAATTTCTTACATTTTAGAAGTGGTTTTAAATACCCTAAACAATGTCTGAATTAAATGAAATGGTATTCATTTTTTACAAAATTTAATCTAAAATGTGAAAACCTTTGGATATCCAAGATATCTTTTACCATTAAAAAGATATAGCTAAAATTGTATAGAAATATCTCGGAAAAAAAATATCTACTTAAAAGTTTGTCTCGTGATTGACGAATAGATAATATACTAAACCATGTCTGAGAATGCTGTAATGGGGCTCATTTGTTTCCAAATTTAATGTAGAATAATACAAAATTTTTTTTTTTTTTTTTTTATTTATTTACCCGTTTAAGCCATAGGCCATTGGGTTAAAACTGGATATAAAAATACAAAATTCATATAAAAATACTTATAAACAAAACAATATGAATACAAAAGTAATACTAGTCCAAAACAAGATTATAAATACAATACAAAAACAAAGCAATAAGAATACAATACCAAAACAATATAAATACAATATTAAGACAATAAAAGTGCAATAAAAATACAAAAGCAAAACAATAAAAATACAATAACAAAACAAGAAAAATACAATACCAAAACAATAAAAATACAATAACAAAACAATAAAAATACAATAACAAAGCAATAAGAATACAATAACAAAGCAATATTAACACTTTAGTAAAAATAAACTCACAAATTGATTTTGCAGGTCTTGCAAAAATCAAATATTTGGTTTATTAGTTCGTGGCTATTACATTTTATGATATCAGCAAAAGATGGAGGGTCTCTGAAGTGCGGCTGGATTAGGCTGAACAGCTGTTTTCTTTGAGTTGAGTATAGGGGGCATTTGAGGATAAGGTGTTCTGGGGTAGCTGGGGTTGGAGCACAGGTGCAATTTGGTGAGTTAACAATGTTGAATCGGAATAGGTGTGCAGGAGAGCGAGTGTGGTTAATGCGAAGTCTATTGAATAGTATTATGCACGGTCTAGAGATTCCCGTGAATTTGGTGAACCATGGTGGTGCGAGAAGGGGTTTTATTTTATGTAAGGCAGATCCTTTAATTTGGCTTGTGTAGTCCCAATTGTTGGTCCATTCTTGTTTTAATTCTCTTTTAAAGTGAGGGATAATATCTTGCCATGGTGTTAATTTAGTGAGGGTGTTTGTTCCTTTAGCTGCTTTTTTTGCCAAATAGTCAGCTATTGCATTTCCTTGCGAAGAGGCGTGACCTTTAACCCATTTTAATTCTATGCGTTTCCCATTTTCTTCAGATTTGAGAAGGAGGTTGAAGATGTCTATTATAATTTTCCTTGGGGTTTTTGATTTTTTGATGTTTTGAATCGCACACAGTGTGCTTTGAGAGTCTGAGTGTATATTGATTAGAGAATGGGGTTTGTTGAGACTATAGATTACGGCTTCCCGAATGGCTATTGCTTCAGCCGAGAATACTGACATCGATGTGGGAAGTTTATAGAGGCCAAATTCAGCTGAGGTTGCGTCGAAAAAAGCTGCACCTGTACCATTTTGGTTTTTAGATCCGTCTGTATATATTTCTAACTCTGCCTTTCTATTATAGCTGCTCGCGTGACTATTTATACTTATTTTAGGTGAGAAATTAATGGAAGTCTGGTTCAGGAGATGTTTGGTAAAAAGAGAGGTTTTCTCTAGATTAATATTCATCCTTCTAATGTTAATAGCGGTAGCAATAAGTAATGGGATTCTAGTATGGTTCCAGTATCCTGTGGAGAAGTAAGTGTTTTCCAAGGAACTTATTGCTTCTATGCTGGGATGGTAAATCTTGGAGAGTCTTTTTATATAAAATTTTTTAGCTAAGAATTTTCTCCTGAATTCCAGAGGAGGCTCATTAGCTTCCGCCAATATAGCATTTGTTGGTGAAGACTTCAAATAGCCAAAGCTCAACCGAATGCATTGATATTGAATTTTATCCAAAGAAGACAGTAATGTATTCGAGGCGGAATTATAAAGGAACGAACCATAATCTAACTTAGAGCGGATTAATAATCTATAAATGGTCAACATCGAATTTGGATCTCCTCCCCAAGAAGTATTGTAGAGAGTGGTAAGTATTTTTAAATCGACTAAACATTTTTCTTTTATATATCTTATATGGTAGGACCAACTTAATTTTGTATCAAGATACATCCCTAAATATTTAACGTTAGCCTTTATTGGGTAGATGTTGGAGGCTAAGACTATCTGGTTTCCTATTTGTATTCTTCTTTTAGAGAACACACATATCGAAGACTTGGAGCAAGATATTTTTAAGAAATTTCTATCTAAATAGTTATTTAATTTTTTGAGAGAGTGGTCAAGGTCTAAGATACAATCACTTAAATTATTTGAGGAACTATAAATTACCAGATCATCGGCATATTGGAGAGATCTACAGTTACAACTTACTTGAGAGATTAAGTCATACATATAACAATTGAACAGAATTGGGGATAGAACTGAGCCCTGAGGCAGTCCTCTAAAGATTATTCTTGATATGGATTGATGTTTGTTCACGTTGACTAGTACGGTACGACCATAAAATAAGGAGAAGATTAATTTTGCAGAAGCTGAGCCTATTCCCAATTTAATTAGTTTCTTATATAACATATATAAATTGACATTGTCGTATGCCCCCTCAATGTCTATGAAAGCTGACATTGTGAACCCTTTAGTAGCAAAACTTCTTTGAATATCCGATATAAGTATTGCTAAATTATCCATTGTAGAGTGATTTGAGCGAAAGCCGAATGAAAAAGTGGGGATTTTATAATTAGTTTCTAGGTAATTTTCAAGCCTGAACTTAATAAGTTTTTCGAATATTTTCATTATGCACGATGATAGCGCTATTGGTCTGTAAGAGGAGCCTTGATTTTTTGGCTTGTTTGGTTTCAAGATGGGCAGTATGATGTACTTTTTCCATGAGGTTGGGATATTATTGGAATATCTTATATCATTGAATATTGTTAAAAGGAAAATTAATCCTGAGTATGGGAGATTTTTAATCATCGAGTAAAAGATACCATCCTCCCCTGGAGAAGAATCTTTTGATTCATTTAGGGCACGTTCAAGTTCATTTAATGAAAATGGAGTATCTATAATATCTGGCGTCGAGTCATTATTTATGGATATGTTACCTGCATCATTTTGTGGGACAAATGGAGGGGCAATTTTATCAAGGAATTCCTCAATTATTTCAAGGTCAAGCTCATTATTATTACGAGTAATATTAGCTCCTTTTAGTTTTTTTACCTTTAGCCATAAATCACGTGAATTACATGAGGAATTAATGGAAGAACAGAACTCTCTCCATGAATCACGTTTGGCTTGTTTAACCGTACGTTTAGCAATTGCTTGCGTTTTTTTAAGTGAAAGAAGATTTTCTAAAATGGGATTATCTCTGTAAATTCTATGTGCGTTTTTCCTATTTTTGATGGCTATATCGCACTCGTGTGTCCACCAACACATAGGGATACGATGATTAGGGGGCGGTTTAGTTTTAGGTATTGCTAAAGCTGCTGCATAGTATACTTGCTCAATAAAAAAGGCATATCTAAAATCTAATGCTCCTGAATAAGGAAAATTTTCAAAATTAATTATTAGGCTACTTTTGTATAAGGTCCAATTGGCCTCCTTGATTTTAAATTTTGATTGGAAATTAGAGTAATCGAAATTTATTAAACTTTCTTTAGATATCAGTATTGGGTAGTGGTCAGAACCCATCGAGTCTTCTAGTACTTCCCAACTAAAAAGGGGAGCTATAGCTGATGAACAGAGGGAGACGTCGACTATAGATGTATTAAGATTTGCATAAATTCGCGTTGGGGATCCATCATTAAGAGGAATTAAATTATGGTTATCCGCAAAATCTAAGAGCGCTACTCCCTGCCGGTCTAAAAAAGCACATCCCCATTCAGGTGCATGTGAGTTATAGTCGCCCAAAATACAGAACGGCCCTTCTAGATTGTTTAGAATCTGATCCCATTCACTAGATGTCATAAAATGCCCTGGTTTGAAGTAACAGGACAAAATGGTTAGTTTTGACCTATCTGGCATTGTTAATCTAATGCCGCAAATTTGTATATTATTGTTTGTCAATTTAAGAGTACTGTTAAAATCCAAGTTATTTTTTATCAAGATCATTACGCCACCACCTCTACTTTCTGATCGATCGGCTCTTACTGTAAAATACCCTTTGATATTAAATTCATGATCAGGTCGTAGCCATGTCTCTGATATGGCTGCGATGCTTATATTTTTTTCCCATAGCATCAGTTCTAGGCTACCCTTATTTCCCGCCACACTCCTAGCATTCCATTGGAGAATTGTGAAACTTTTGTGCCTAGTATTTGGAGTGAATTTTATTTAATGTTAATGTTACCTGAAGTAGCTCTTACCAGTGAAATATTATATCGAAGAGGCTAGGAGAGGTTCTTTTATCTTTTTAGGGTTAAGCTAGGTGGGCCTTAATTATATATTTATAAGATGGGGGACTTCACCTTCAGTAGGAGTTAATTTAGTGTAATTTTTTATTATATCATTTATCATTAATATGTGTTCTGACGATAACTCGTTAAATTGCAAAGAAGGGAATACAGTTGAAATTATTTTTTTAATAATTTCAATTATAATCTGATTTAGATTGAAATTAATACTACTTTGTAAATTACTTTGGTAAGTAGAACTGCTTAAAATTGGCCTTTCCGGAAGGTTGAGCAAATTTGAGGAATTTATAGCCTTTTGATACATGGGCGTCTTTCGTAAGGGCAATTTATTTTGTCTAATGTTTTTTTGACCTTCATTAAATTTTTGAGACAGGGATGGGAAGTTTACATCTGTTACTGGCGGGGGATAAGACTTAATCACATTTGCATAGGAATCAATATCCTTTTCCTTATCCTTAGTTTCCTCCGTCCAAGCTATACTAGCTTCTTTAAAGGAAACATTTTTATTGGCCATATATTCTTTAATTTTCCTTTGCTTTGCAAATTCTGGGCAATCTGGGTTGGTAGCCCTGTGATTACCCTGGCAGTTGATACATTTCACTTCATTTACTGTACACCTACATTCATCCATTTTGTGCTTATCTGAAGAACATAGTTCACAAACCGGATCTTTCCGCCTACATTTTAAACTAGTGTGGCCAAATTTAAAACAAAAGAAACACTGCACTGACCTTTGTATGTAAGGTTCGACCGAGCAATGTACTCCTAACAGGTAGATATGTGTGGGAAGCATTTGCGCCCTGAAAGTGAGAATGACTAGTGGCAGAGGTCTAATCTGCCCTTGCTTTTTATTAATAATTCTTTTAACTTTAATAATTTCTTTATCTGAGACAATTGAACTTAATATATCTTCTTCAGACAAAGTGCAGTCCACATCCCTAGCAATGCCCTGCCTATAAAGAAGAAAGTTAGGGATATAACATCCTAAATTATTATTTACCCAAAATTCTTTAGTTATGAGCCTATTAGCTAGCTTGAAATCAGCTAATTCAACCTTGAATCTGTCTCTGCCTATTTTTTTTATATAGCGGATATTTTTATATATTTCAAAATCATTATCCCTAATAATTTTACCAATTGCCATTGGGTGGCGTATCTTATTTTCCTTATTTTCTAAGATATCGACAAAGAGAGCGTAAGGCCCATAATCTTTTTCATCAAATAAATTATTTTTACATACCTCATAGAACGACTTACGTGACTCTTGACGAATAGAGTCTTGAGAAGCAATCATTTGCGAAAAATCATTAGATGCCGGGTTGCTTTGTTGTGAACAATTTATAAATGACTGAGACGTATTCTCAGAGCCCAGAGAAGAGGGTTCAGGGGGCAAAGAAGTGTGAGGGATTGATAGTGTGTTTGTAATAGTTGTCTTCTTTTTAATATTTTGATGTTCACTGCTGGTTTCTTTTTCATTTTTCCTCTTATATCGAGTATAATCCATTTCTTCATCCTCATTGTCATTTAATATATTTAAAGAGTTCACAATTAGGGCAGTTTCTTGAGGCCCTAAGGCCCATGAGTTCGTGCCCTCGGCCATTAACCTCCCACTGGGGGTTAGGATATGGCCACCACTTCACTTACACTTCACTCGCACTTTTTATAAAAAATTTTTTACTCGTCCAGTTAGGTGGGCTCTATGGCAAGATTTTTAAACACAGAAGCTCAAGGAATGAGTTCAAATTAAATTAAAAACTTTAACTTTAAGAAGGAGAAAATTTTTTTTGTTGTTAAACAATCACTGCTCTCTAGAGCGATCCAATAATACAAAATTATGAGATTGAAGATATCTCTTACCATTCAAAAAATATAGCCGAAAATTGAAAGAAACTCTTCAAACAAACAAACAAAAAATAAAAATTTCTTCCATTTTTAGAAAAAGTTTAAAGAACTTAAATAGAGGCTTATCAGGTCCAAACTGGGCTCGTTTTAAAGGAAATTTAATGTAGATTATAAAAAGTAAATCATATCTAAGACATTGAATATTGTTTAAAAAATATGGCCATGAATATGAAAAAAATTAAAAAAAACAAATTTTATTTCACACGCCAAAAGTTCCACAGCTGCCAAACAATGCTTTAGAATAGTGCAAAGGGTCTCATTCTTTTCCAAATTTAATGTAGAATAATACAAAATTATGAGATTGAAGATATCTCTTATCATTCAAAAAATATATCCAAAAATGTAAAAAAATAATCGGCTAAAAATGAGTTTTTTGTAATTTAAAAAAAGGGGGTATAACTTTTTCATGATTTTGGATTTTTCTAGTCGTCAGCAGATGGTACTGAATCAAATAAAAAAAACCGCAATTGTCTAGCTTGTCTAAAGACACAGATGTTTAAAAACCATCTCAAAAAATGAAAATTTTCATGTTATTTTTTTTCACACTTGAAAATTAAATAGAAGGGGTTGATGAAAAAAAATGAAATTTACCTGACTAAAAGTATAAGATGAGAGGATCATTTCGCAAAAAAAATTATTAAAATTGGACTATAAATACTGAAGCAAAAAAATAATGAAAATGAACTGAAGCCGCGGCAAAATCATCAAAAATGAGGTTCTTTTTGCACGAATTATTTATATGTGTAAACAAACCTCAAAAATAGTTAAAAGAGGTTTGTCAATTTCAAAATTTAATGCAGATTATTGACTAATTCAGATATTGAAGATATCTTTAACCGTTTAGAAGATATGAGTGAAAAAATGAAAAAATATCGTGAAATTTTTGAAAAAACATCGAAAAAAATGAGTTTTTCCCCTCTTAAAAAAAAGTGGTACAACTTTTTTAAGATTTTGGATTTTTCTATTTGGTTTTAGAGGATTCTGAATCGAATGCAAAAAACCCCATATCTCTAGGTGGTCTAGAAGTACCTTAATCAAAAAACGTCTTTTCAGCTTTATTATAATATAGATATATGTAGAGATTTTTTAATCCTTTTAAAAACAAAACTAAACATCGAAATAAAGATCGGGAAAGCCTAAGCTTATTATGTTTGCCTTTGTATATATATAGTCCTGAAGAAGGAAGACGTTTAAACACCCGGAACGTCGGCACAAATCATAATAATAATATATAGGGGAAATAAATTTCTAAGCGAGTAGTGAAGTGCCTGAATAGACCTCTAACACTTGCGTTATTATTAGGAACCGACCGAATATTCGGTTTCGGTTACGGTTTCGGCCAGTTTCGGCCAAAAATCATGGTTTCGGCCGTAGTTTCGGTTTCGGCCAAAAAGTGGCCGAACCTTTCGGCCGGCCGAAACCAGAGTCTGAAAAAATGGGATGAGACTCGCATGCAAAAAAAAAAAAAAGGTCAAATAATTTGCACTTGAGGGAGAAAAAAATTTTAGTCTCCCTAAAAAAAGGTAAAATGATTTTCACGGGAGGGAAAAAAAATTCAAAAAAAAAAAAAAAAAGGTAAAATGAAAAAAATTTTTTATAGGAAATACAAGTTTCGGTTTCGGTTACGGTTTCGGCCGAAACTAAGGTTGAGGCCGAATATTCGGTTTCGGTTTCGGTTTCGGCTGAAAATCTTGTTTCGGTCGGACCCTAGTTATTATTTAACTAAACATCGAAAAAATTTAAGTGGTTTTTAAAAACATTTTAATTGAATATATTTTAAAATTTCATCGAAAATTTGTTTTTATTTAAATTGTAATTTTAATGATTTGTGTTAAATTTATTTAGAAATTTGTAAAAGATTTATTTAAAATCTTGAAGATTTCAACAATATTCATTTTTCTTTAAATAAAAACAATTTTAAATAAATAAATAAATAAATTTGTTGACTACTCGCTTAGAGGCACCAGTCCTCGGTGACTAGGTCCAAACAAACACAATACAAATTTAAAGACAATAACAACAAACAAAAGAAAGGTGCGGCTCGAGTCCGAAATATCAACTAAAAATTCATTTTTTTTAAATATGAAAATGCATAAAAGAGCTCTGAATCTACATGACGTATTTTGTAGAGGTTTTCTTTTTTATTTGGAATCTCTGGACCATTTCGGGCCAATAGTAGGCCGGGCTCCTTTATAAAAGATGTCGAAAAGAATTTAAATAAAAGTGAATTTTGTATATTCTTTGTCAGAAATCTTAAATTTAAATTCTTTATAAAAATGTGAAACGGGAATCAAAAGTGTAATCTATGAAAGCAAAGCTATTAAATTAATTTTTCCTTTAAAGTATTTATTTATTTATTACCAATTTTATTTTGAATTAAAAAAAAAAAAAAAATTCAATTAAATTTCGATAAAACGCTTATCATAAAATAATTATCATAATAATAATATCGACAACGAATATATAATAAAAACCTTGTTTGCTTGCATTTGAATTCGTTATACGTCTGTCTGTCTGTTAACTGACAAGTTTTTTTTTTTTTTTTTTTTTAATTATTATTACGTAGCTATTATAATACTTATCAAAAAAGAAAAAAAAAAAAAGATTTGAAAGGTGATTTAAATACAATTTTTTTGTGACCTTGCTACAGATTTTAGCCAAGAAAATAAAAAAACAAAAACTTGAATGAAAGTAAAAAAAAAAAAAAGTAAGTAGATTAAATACTTGTTAGAGTGAGAATCTTCAAAGAGGGAGAGAAAAAAAATCAACTTAGGTTGATTCTTCCTGGCTTTGGCTTGCCACACCAGATTTTTACTTTCTCGTACCTGTTATGGTGGCATGGTTGTCATATTGACATATATGTTTTTTGTTTATTATACTTTTTTCCTGAGAATAAAAACATATTAAAAAGCAGATCTGACCCAGGGTTATCGTGTAAATAATTTTTAAAAAATTGAAATTTAACATGTAGTCTATGAGGAATGCCGACAAAACGCACACATATCGAATTATATAGCCACCTCTGCATTAGATACAAAAACAAAAAACTTACATTTTATCAATTCACTTCCGAGGAATACGTTAAACATAAAATCAAAAGTTTCTGCCCAACGCTTTTAAAGATATTTTAACAAGAAAGTCAAAAAATTCTCCAAAACGACAGTCGCCAATATTTAAAAATAAGGAAGTCACGTGACTCAGACCAGTCTCGGCAACGTCGCATAAAATAATACTCTTTTCTCGCTGTCAGTTACATTTTTTTTTTCCATTTTACGATATTTTTTCTCTCAAATCGTCCATTGTGTTTAAACTGATTTGCATTAAACATTGTAATATATTAAATAAAATAAAATTTAAGACGTTTAAGATTTAAAATAGATAGTTGATGAATGCAATGTTGCCAGTTCTATATTACGTGAAATACTGCTCGAGTCAAAAGTCATTCATTTATTATTTTTGGTAATTAAATTATTAACTTAATACAATTATAAACTATGATAGGTCACGACTAAATTATAATAAGGAATTTTGGCATTCAAATGTTTCATTTTATTAAAAAAAAATTTAGATTCTATTATGACTTACGAGGTACTGTCCGAACAACCTTAATTGAGAAATGGATGCTTCACAATTGGAAACATTGTTAAGAACGCTTTTTCCATCTCGGTCTTCGGAGATAATCTCTTTAGAAAATTTTGGGAAATTTTTATTCGAAGGTTAGAAAATTTTTTTAATTTAAAACAATTAACCGACTCATCTACTGATACGCTCAATTCTAAACGTGATTGGTTAATACATACAATGGGTACTAAAACGTTACAGTTACTTTGCAATTTAACAAGCCCAGATGATCCTAAAAATAAAACTTATGTGGAATTAGTGAAGAAACATTTGCATCCTCCTCCAAGTATTATTGCGGAGCAAAATAGATTTTCAAGACGCAAACAATTGGAAGGGGAAACTATTTCAGACTATGCTGCCGAATTGAAGAAGAAATTATGCCGAAATTGTAATTTTATTTGTCATTCGTGTAAAATTTCGCTGATTCTCATCTTCGTCAACAATTTATTAGTGGGCTACGTAATCCACAATGGTTAGAGAAATTAATTCAACTTAAAAAGCCAAATAATTCTTTCCAAGATTGTCTTAACTTGGCATTAGCGATGGAATCGGCACAAAAAGATTCATTAGATATTGAAACATTTTCTCTTCGCTAAATATTAGTCAAAATCAATTACAAAAAACATTTACCAGTTAGGTCGATATGGCAACGATGCCACCATAACATTACCTATATGTACCTAACTGTAATATATTACATAGAGAGAAAGTATTGGATTCATGTCAAAAATTCGAGGTCGAGATTTTGACGGATATACACGTTTTGAGGTCCTCTGAATCCAAAAAATGGTTTTCGCAACATGATTTGTCTGTCTGAGTGTGTGTGTGTCTGTGAACAAAATATCTCAAGAACGAAAAGAGCTAGGAGGTTGAAATTTTATATTTAAGTTAGGCACTCCACTGGGATGTGACACGAAGCTTTTGAATCAAAATCGACCAAAGAGTACTAGTACTTTACTGATGTACTTTTTCAGTTTTTTTTTTCGATTTTCTTACAAAATTCGCTCAAACGATTTTGTTTAAAATTCAAAAATCAATTATTTTGTTTAGAATTCAAAATCAATATTTTTAGATGCTTTAAAATGTATATTCTCATTTTCTTCTCAAATTTGTTTGAAGCTCACTTTACTCTTGTATTTCATAGGAATGATAAGAGAAAATGGCAAAATATAAATATTTTTCTGTTTATAAATTTTACATCTTTAATTTTAATATATCGGCGGAAACTAAATATATCTCGACACAAAAAATCTGGCATGACAAGCACAGAACACAACTTTCGATTGCCGAAGGTAAGTGTGCTGTGCCATCAGTCACACCAGATTTTTTTGAAATAGAGTGAGATCTAAGGTATATTGAAAATAGGGCCATAAAATAGTAAAGAATAAATACTACACGTTTTTTACTATTATTTATTTGTCTCTCCCATCCAAGAGAGAGCATTATTTATTGTTACTTAACAAAAACTTCTCTCTGGGCCTAGTGAAAGACTTCTGAATGACTTTAGTGAATGACTTATTGATTTAGACGATTGATTTGCGATAGAGATATTAAAATTTCTTAGAAATGAAATTAAATTAATTTAATTGTTATTTCCAAGAATAGAAGCCTCTCTCGCCGGCTGGCGACAATGCCTGGAGGGGGGTGCAGGCGCGTGGAGGGGGGTGCAGGCGCCTCCTCCCCTCCGCGCGCCGTTTCTTAAGCCGCAATTAAAATACGATAGAAAAAACAAAAAACTCCGAATATTCAATTGCGTACAACTCGCAAACTACGGCTCCAAATTTTATGGGATTTTTTTTAATAAGCTCAGAAATTTATAGAGAAAATGTAGATTAGGATAAAACTGTAGTTTTTTACTTTCTCGTATATTATATAAAGAGAAAGTACTGTACAGTATTTATATTTTTTATTTTTAATAAATAATTAATACAAAAATGTGGGCTATAACTAAAAATTGCCATCGGGCTTGGCTTAGGTGGTAGCGCGCCTGTCTTGTCTACCAAGGTTCGAGGGTTCGGATACCAAATGGCTTAATTAAGAATGCCTGGACACCCAATATGTATATTAATCAATAACGGATAGTCTTATAGCCGAAAAGACTGTGTGAGTGTGAGTGCGAATGGAAAAAAGTGTGAGTGTTAAAAAAAAAAAACTTCTATAATTCATTTGTAAATGTTTTTTTGCAAAGAATAAATTTAGTATGTTTTTTTTTTTATGTAATCTGCTTTACAAAAATTGTAAAATCATCAAAAAATTTTTTTTACAGTGTAGTTTTTTAAATCGTTATTTAAAATAAATGCAGAACACATCGGTTATTGTGATTTAGAATAATAATAATAAAAGAAATCGAATCTCAAATAAAGGAGGTAGAGAGAGAAACATTTATCTTATCAATGAATCGCGATTTGAACTTTTTAATAGAGTGTCGAGGTGTAAATAATTAAAGGCCCTCAGGGCTAAAGAGGAATCTCTTCAATGAATAGAGGATGGCGGATGGATGGATTTAAAAATCCCCTCTCCTGGTGTGAGTGAGAAAAAAATCTATTTAAATACGTGAATGGAGAGAAGGATTGAGATTTCTTATATAGAAAGATAGAGAGCATTAAAAAAGAAAAATCTCCCCCCCCGCTCCACATCTTCCCCAATGGGAATGCCAAATAAATAAAAAGAAAAAAAATTTATATCAATTTGAAAGTTAGAAAAGTTTTCGAAGGGTGAGACAATCCGGAAATTGCCCCTAAAAAAAAAAAATTAGCTGACATTTTGGATTTTTAGCCAATAATTAAAGTATTTTCTCAAAAATCTATAATCAGGACCAAAAATTTGTATACATTAAAAAAAAGTCCATAAAAATCCGTCAAGTGGTTTCAAAGTCTAAAAATTGAAATATTTAAATCTCGCAATTATTATTCTAAAATTAATTCTATTTTTTTTTTTTATTATTAATTTAAATTCCATTTTATTGAAATTAATGAGATAATCGACTAATTAAAAGTTAAATTTTACTTTGGTTGAAATTTCTCTATTCATTCTAAAATTAAAATTTAACATTTATATAATTAATTATAATATAATAATTGTAAGATTTAATTTTAACTTTTTCTTTGTAAGCTTTAACTCCTAAACTACTTGACGGATTTTCATGGGATGTTTTTTATTAAATAGATAATTTTACGATGCATGTTTTAGGCCTTCATAGGGTTCTAGAATTAATAATTAGGTTTGAAATTATTAAGCTCGTTTTAAAAACAATTAGTTGTAGATTAAGACTTAAGAGAAAAGCGATCAACGAAGCTCGTATTTAATAATTATATTTTTTAAAGGAGATATAAAGGACCAGTATTTAATTAGATAAAGAAATGTTATCTTGACTCTAACAATTGAAGGATGCAATGAAATTATCAAAAAATTTAACAACACTTGTCTACTTGAATAAATACCAGGTGTAGGACTTGCAAAAGGCGAGCCTCACTAATGTATCAACACAAAGTCTAGTACGAATTTAAAAAATTTATATTTTCATTGAAAAAAAAAAAAAAATTATTTCGTTTTAAGGACATTTCTAGTCATTGAAAGAGAGAAAAAGATTGAAGGACTAGCTGGCTGGCTGTCCTCAACAGTCTCCCCCCTATTTGGCAATTGAATTATTTTTTCACTATCATTTATAAGGAGTTGTAATTAAAGTGTATCAAAGAGCAGAAAAAGGGAATCTCAAGATGAAAGGGACCGAAGAGACAGAAGCAGCCCGGGATTTTTTATTTTTATTTTTTTTATTATAAGATTAATAAGGATTATTAAGAGATAAATTAAGATAAATTACACGTGAAGTAATTAATACCTCAAACACAAACACACGGGCACTATTTTTTTACATTTGATAAATGATTAATCATTTTTTTCTCTCTTTTCTAATTCATTGACTTTCTCTCTAAAAAAAAATTATAATTAAAGTACCGAATTAATTATTCTTTGCAAAAAAAAAAACCGTTTAATTTTTAGAGTATTAATAGGTAATAATAAAAGCTTAGAATATAATAGACATTAAAAAATCATTAGATGAAGGTCCGCCTATTGCAAGCCCTACGTCTGGTATGCAGCAAAAAAAAAAGAATTTAATTTTTATATAAAAATAATTGTGTGATTTAATTATTTTATTTATTTTTAATTAATTGGATTTTTCTGAAAATATTTAATTAGCCTATTAATTGATTAAATAAATCATTCTTTTGTGAGACTTGAAAGGAGAAGGACGTCTTTTTTTATTCTCTTTGATTCCTCTTCCAGAAGTGGCTGACCAATCAATTGAAATTTTTTTAATGATCCGTCGTCTTACTATTTAGATCAATAGCTCAGTATTTGTACATTTTTTCCCTCCTTTTCGTCTCTATTTCTATCAAGGGGTAAAATGAAGAAAATTTTTGTTATTTTCTTCATTTTATTTGATAGAAATAGAGGCGAAAAGGAGGAAAAAATGTACAGTGAGGGCCACAATTAAGTCCCCACCTGATAGCTTTAGCCTTAAGAATATGGTATGGAAAATGGTGAAATAATTTTAAATTTTAAGAGGTAAAATAAAACCATCTGTACCAGATGTTACGTTTTACCTTTTCGGTCATTAAAATTATTTCACTATACACCATATACTATACCATCTACTTAAGGTTAAAGCTATCAGGTGGGGACTTAATTGTGGTGCTCACTGTACAGATACTGAGCTATTATTATAAAAGGTAGGGCGACAGATAAACAAATTTCAATAAAGAGTAGAAACAGCCTGTTTATCCTGTATAAACAAATTTCAATTGATTTTTTTTTTTTTCATTTAAGGTCTTTTTCTGCATCGAAGATTACACCAAGGCCCGAGGGCAAAATTTCAATTGATTGGTCAGCCACTTCTTGAAGAAGAATTAAAGAGAATAAAAAAAGACGTCCTTCTCCTATCAAGTCACATAAGAGAATGATTTATTTAATTAATTAATAGGCTAATTAAATATTTTCAGAAAATTATCCATTTAGCCAAAATTAAAAATAAATATTAAATTTCACAATTATTATTTTTATATCAAAATTAAATTCTTTTTTTTTTAATTATTCAATTAATAAAACATTTAATAAAAGTTATATCTACAATAAATATACCGTATAGCTTATAGATCTTGAAGAAGAGTGGGACATAAGTCAGAAACGTCATCTAAAAATTTAAATATATATATATTTTTTTTAATTACATTTCCCGTAACACATCAACTCTGAATCTATTTTACGAATTTTTATAGATTTTTTTTTTTTAATGTTTAGAGAATTTTTCGAATATTTATATGAAAAGTCAAAATATTAAATTTTAATTCACTTTTAGAAAATAAAATTTTTGCATCTGTGATATAAAGAAAAATGTAAATGGGCCCAAAATAGATTCAAAAGTGGAGACTGTATTAATTTTCTTTTCAAATATTTATTTTTAGAGTAAAAAAAAATAGAAAGAATCAGGAGACAAAATTTCGCTGACTTGTTCAAAATATCTAATTAAATTTAATTTTGTTGACTTGAAGATCTTGAAGATGGGTGCAACTTGTGACCGAAACGTCAACAAAAAAAATTTAACTGTTTTATTTGCCGTCATCTCCTGGATTAGAAAGAGTATCCCCCCCCCCCCCTTTAACATCATCCAATAATTAATCCTTGAATTTTTGACTATATAGTTTAGCTCATTTATCCTTGATCGAGTCCTTAAAAAAAAAAATCGATATGTATTGAAGAAAATGAAAGAGAGAGAGAGAGAGAGAGCAATATTTATGAATAATAAATTTTATTTTTATCATAGAAAATAATCGCAAAATAAAAAAAAATTGTTCTAAAATCGATTATAAAGATTAAAATCAGAAAATGTTAAAAAATTTTAATTTTCAACGCTCACATAAGAAACAAACAAACAAACCTAATCGATCCTCAAAAGATGATAAGAGAAAGAAATGACTCCATCGCGCGCGCGCACTTCTTCCGGCATGAGTTTGGGGTGTTAATTATCGGTTCGATTGTTGACGGGCGCAATTATCAGAGAGATAATTGCCTAATTAACTCTATGGGATAGCCAGTCAGCCCTAGGAAGTCAGTTGCCTTGAATGTTGTTGTTGTTGCTGTTGATTATCTTATATAAGTCGTAAAATACGAGGCCTGTTCGATAGATCGGTCGATTGATCGAAAGAGAGAGCAATTAGCCAGCCAGCCATTGGGGAAATGGATTTGGATGTTCTGGCCTTGTCTCTGGGGATGGATGCATTGATTGCATTCACTTCCTTTAAATCGATAGATCTTCTTATATTTGCTGAGTCCCTCTGTCAAGCTCTGGTTGTCCAATTAAATTTTTCCACTCGTATAAAGGATCTCAAATGGGACGATATTGGGTTCTATCTCCTCTAATGGATTTTTTATTTATTTATTTATTTGAATTCCAACCTTAGTCCTATTTGGACTTTAGCTCTACATAGGGATGAAACGATACCACTGAGGTATCGATACTTTTACTCGATACCGGTATCGGTCGCAAAGTATCGAGTACCTAATCGGTATCGATTGAAAAGTATCGATACTTACTCGTATCGGTCAATTTTTTTTTTACAATCAAAGATAAGCAAAAACAGCAATAAGTACTGATATTATATTTATTGATATAATAAAAAAAACAATTAGTATATAGTAGCATGTCGAATAGAACAAAAAAAAAAAGGACTTTCTCTTGGACCTTCGGTAATCGAAAGTATATGATTTCTGTGCTTGTCAAACACCAGACTTTTCGTGTCGACATGTTTTTAGTTTCCGCCAATATATTAGAATATCTAAGATGCCAAATTTATTATAAACATGGGAATGAATATTTATATTTTTGTTACCATGGCTACCATTTCTCCTATCTTTAAACCTATGTAAGTACAAGAGCAAAGTATGCTTCAAACAATTTTGAGGGCAAAACCAGAATATACTGGTACAATTGAAATAGCATCTAAAAAATAATTGATCCACCTTCCGTGAAAATCATTTTATCTTTTTTTTAGGGAGACAAAAAATTTTTCTCCATTCAAATGAAAATCATTTGACCATTTGTTTTAAGACTCAAGTTTCGCCCGCCGATCGTACTTTATTGGCCGAAACCGAAACTACGGCCGAAAACCATGATTTTTGACCGAAACTGGCCGATAACCGTAACCGAAACCGAATTATTGGTCGATTCCTAATAAAAAGACACAATAATGAAAATAAATTTATAATAATTTCTTTAATTCCTTTGTTGTGCCTTTTTACTTAATAATCAATCATTATTACGGGATAATTTAATTCAATAATTAATTTAAAACAATTGTACACATTTTTTTTAATATAAATTATAAATTAAGATTGCCCACGGGGCGTGGTGTAGAGGTTAGCGTGCTAACCTCATATACCAAACGTCGCGGGTTCGGACCCCAGGCAGTCCGATGATTTTATTTAAGCCATCTGGATACCAAATGGCTTAAATAAAAATGCCTGGACCCTAATATATATAAATTCATAAATAACGGTTATCGTAAATGTCTTATATGGCCTGAGCTGCCGAAAAGACAGTGCGAATGTGTGTGTGAGTGTGAGTGTGAATGAGTAAAATTAAGATTAGAGAAAATAAACGTACGGGGCTAGTCACACCAAGATTTTCTTTTATTAAAAGAAAGAAAGAGATTTACATAATCCGGTCCCCTTTTTCTTATCTGCGTGCAACAAGTGAAGTTCGTATTTTACTTGTGCGTGAGCACATCTGTGTGTTTGTGTGATACATAACTTAGATAATTTATCCACTTTTCTACATAATATTAGACACATTAGAATCTAAACAAGTGACAACTCTATCTTAAACGGAATCTTTGCGATTGTCGATAAGCAAACATTCAATGGAGGAATCTGCTTAAAAAGAAAAGAAAAGAGACAATCTCTTCTTTTTTCACTTTTTATAAATCTACAAGTTAAAAGTATTTAAAAAAATAATTTAATTATTATTTACTAAATGAGTTGTCCGGTTTTTACAGCGAATCTCTGCAATTAATCTTAATCTACAAATATTGCTTTCAATTTTTAATTTATAGAATTTTTGAAACGCTAAATGAATTTTCCAACTCCTGATAGCGGCCTCGTAAAATTCTCTATTTAATAAAAAAAAAACCATGAAAATCCGTCAAGTAGTTTAGGAGTTAAAGCACTACAAAGGAAAAGTTAAAATTAAATCTTGCTATTATTTTATTTTATAATTAATAATTAATTAAATATTAAATTTTAATTTTCTCTTTTTTCGGTTAAAATCTCACCTATGAATTATCTTTAATTAGTTGATTGTCTCATTATTTTCATTAAAATTTTTCTTAATTATCAATAATAAAAAAAAAATGGAATTAATTTTTAAATAATAATTGTGAGATTTTTAATTTTTGTCTGTTAGTAACGCTTAGACTTTGAAATCACTTGACCGATTTTCACGGACTTTTTTTTCATTGTATAAAAATTTTTGGTCGTGGTTTTTGGTTTGTGGAAAAATTCATTTAGTGGATGCAAGTAATTTAAAAAAATGCTTAACATTTCTTTATTAATTATATATTTATAAATTTTAATTAAGAGATAATTGTGAGATTTAGAAGAGATCTTTAATTAAATAAAAGATTTTTATTAAATTAATGATAACCTAATTAATTTTAATTTATTTACTGTTTAAATCTCACATTTATTATTTATTTACTAAAATTAAATTTTAATTGCTTTCTTTTTTACCGAATATGGTAATTAGAGATGCTCCAAGTGCAACTTAAAATAATCGTTTTTAACATCAAAGCAACAAGATTAGATACAAGTGTGATATATCATTTTACTCGGGAGAATGTCCAGTTTCAGAATATTAAAAAAAAAACTATATGTTATATAAGATAAAAAAAAATTGTACCCCCTAGCTCTCGTGTGTGTGAAAATGTTTACCGTAATCAAATTTCTTGCGTTATCTTGGATCAAAGAATGCAGACAAACGCACTTAGATCGTATTTCAAAAAACACTTAAATGGATTCAGGGGCCTTCAAAACACTTTCAGGTAGCATCAATATTTTTTTCGCAATTAACGTTATCTTTTTTTTATAACTTGATTAGTTTTTTTTTTTTTTTTTTGTTCAATTCCAAATCTCTATATATATAAAGAGAGAATCTCTAATAAAAATGTTAAGGTATTGTTTTCTTTCTTTTTTTTTATTTAATCAGAGATGTTATCATCTCTGTTTGGTTAACAAGGTGTATAAATTGGAAAAAGCCAAGGCAAATGAACAATTTGGATTAAGCAATATGGGATGGATTAAATAAATGTGGAGGAGTAAAAGGGAATATGCAATTGAGTAATTGAATGCTTTTATAAAATATTTTTATTTAAATCTAAAAATACCCATAATTCTCTCCTCTTACTACTAGACTTAACATATTTAATAAAAATTAAATAGATGGGTCTAATCTAATTGAATTTTGCTCACAAGTTTTCTCTGTAGTTAGATTTCCGAAAAAGATAGTTGCTTAGAAATGGGGGCTCGAATGGGCGAAAAATAAATAAAAGTTCGGGTCGGCAAATTTCCATTAACAATAGCAATACCTTAAAGCATTTTTTTAAATTCTTACGAATTATTTCAAGTGTTTATATCATCAATAAATAATTTGAAACAAATAACCTAGTGTTTTAACGATGATTTAATAACTATTATTATACAATTAATAATTTGTTATTTTATGATGTTGTATAAAAAAAAATAATACTTTCATTTTATAGATCAACATTAGATAGGCGTTTGGTTCCATAAAAAAAAATCTGGTGTGACTGGTCGCACAATATACAAGTTTTAACACACTTTTTTCTCATTCACACTCAACAGGTATCCAAATGGCTTAAATAAAATCATCGGACTGCCTGAGGTCCGAACTCGTGACCCTTGGTATACAAGGCAGAAGCCTACCAATTACACGAAGCCCGAGGGCTATAGTCCAGGATCCCGGGCCCATTTTTACAAGCTATTACTATCAAGCTAATTTTCCGTGAGTAGCTTCATTTTGATGGCCAATTTTTCCTTTTACAACAATTCTTGATAGTAGTAGCTAACAGGAGGGGCAGGGATATAATACAGTAGAGTCCCGTTAATCCGAACTAATTGGGACCGAGGGTCGTTCGGATTATCGGGAAGTTCGGATTAACCGGAATTGTAAGCTTGAATTAATTAATTTTGATAATAAAGTCGTATTTATTACGTTGTAAACCGTGAAACTTGTCGGTGATATTAAACTCTAAATAAATATTTCATAATATTTTTTTACGTTTAATTTAGAGAAAAAAGAAACTCATTAATTTGCGTGATGTGTGAACGCGGTTATTTAGAACTGGCCGTATTGAGGAGCGATCGGGGGAGAGGAGGGCTTTAATGTCTAATTTTCATTTATATTGCTCTTGACAAAAAAAAAAATCGCACGCAAAAAGGGTTCGGATTAACCGGAAGTTCGGATTAGCGAGGTTCGAATTACCGGGACTCTACTGTATTTCAAATTTGACGATTCTCAAATTATTTATGGGTTTTTTCATTAAATCTTAAGAAAATTATTAACATTATTGAAAAAAAAAAAATATTTGTCCTAAAATATATGGTTTGATCAAAGAGTCTCCCCCTTCCAACATGTACACTTTTTGGATTTAGAGGACCTTAAAACGTGTATATCCATCAAAATTTGACATGATTCTAATACTTTCTCTCTATATACAAGGAAGGAAGCAGGAGCAGCCAAAAATTAAAGCCTCCGATTTTATTACAATTAATGAGACGTTTCGAGAAAACTTTATTTTCTCATCATCAGTCTTTCAAATTGTATCTGTCCCGGAGTTGTTAAAAGGGCACAATGCATTTATTAAGCATTTTCTTTATGGGTGAGTTAGTTATTCATTGACTTGTTCAGTGAGAATGTTAAAAATTGTAAATAACTAAACTAAATTTATCCCATAGCCATCTCCCAGACATCAGTATAGGTACGCCGATGTATTTTTCAATTCCACATGTTCCAGTGGCCACTGAGAAGTTAAATGCTCTCCTTAAAAAAATACAACATAAGATTAGCCCCACAGTGTCAAAATAATCTCAGACACTTATACAATAATAAAGACCGAATAACAGTCAATAATAGACATAGTGTTGTGTATGTGTTACAGTGTAAAGACTGAAATATATTTATAATCGAGACGCTTTTACCATTTTTAACATTCTCACTGAACAAGTCAATGAATAACTAACTCACCCATAAAGAAAATGCTTAATAAATGTATTGTGCCCTTTTAACAACTCCGGGACAGATACAATTTGAAAGACTGATGATGAGAAAATAAAGTTTTCTCGAAATGACTCTTTAATTGTAATAAAATCGAAGGCTTTAATTTTTGGCTTCCTTTCTTGTATGTAAATCAAAAGCCACGTACTTCATTGGCTTTCTCTCTATATATATTAACATATATATAGAGGTATGAGAAAGTAAAAAATACTTGACCTTGGTAAAAGTTAAAAAAAATAATAGGGTAGTTTGATTTCTCCTTTCGTAATAGAAACCTGAAGAAATTCACACAAAGTTTTCACTTTAGGTCGAATGGTCTTAAGCACTCCCCTCATGTCTTTTAACCCGTTAAAGGGCGGGCCGCCGAGGCATGTGTTTTATTTATTTATTTTCATTTAACTAATCATTTACTTTTATTGTATTTTAATTGATATATCATAATAATAATAATAATGCAACAACAGTAAGAGACAGAACCGGATCAATTGAAACGAGGCCAAATTAAAATTCAAGATAGACAGGGTGAAGTGAAACCTTTCCTTTCTCTCTAGAAGCTTCTAATTAGTTAAATTATTTGAAATCGGAGAGAATATTATACCCCCTCAGGGGAGAGAGAGAGATTCAATGACACAAGGGGGAAGGCAGGGAGGAATTTCTTTTTTTTTCTTAACCTTAAACTGTCTGTCTCCATGTCAGGGTCGGCGCCTCCACGAGTATTATTATAATAATACCCCGCATCTAGATTTGCAGGGCATATTTGACGACAGGAACAAGATCTGATCAAAAGACTTATTTATCTCTCGAACAAATCGGGATGGGGGTAAAATCTGAGCATCTTGTTTCCATTTCCTACCCTCAGGTCGCCATATATATATATATATAGAAAGTATTGGATTCATGCCAAAAATTCGATGTCGAGATTTCGATGGATATACACGTTTGGAGGTCCCCTGAATCCAAAAAAGTGGTTTTCGCGACATGGTCTGTCTGTGTGTGTTCAATTTAAGGAATTGAGCTATCCCGAGTCGAAATCGAACGCCTGGTTTGAGTCTACAAAACCTCAGAATCTAATTGTTGTCTAAGTAGACTTAACAGAATCAAACTAGGATTTGAAAGCATGGTTTCTATGGAAATTTTATAGTCTGGTTTGGTTCTAACAAGTCTACTTATGTCCCTTTTTGACATGTTTAGACTCAGACCAGGTATTCGAAATACTAGTTTAAGTCTACCAGATCTACTATTACGACCAGCAGTACTGAATGCTGGAATCCTAGTTTAGGCCTACAAATTCTCATTTAAAATTTGTTTATATACATATATACAGAGTGACAAAAAAGTTCTGATAATTTTGTTAGATTAGCAAAGAGGTATGCTTGTTTTTTGGCAATGAGAAAAATAACTTTTAGAGTGTTTTCTTCAAATATTTCGAAGACATTTAATAGCACTTCACCGCTGATGAAGAAGTCCTATTAAATGCCATCGAAATATTTGAAGAAAACACTCTAAAAGTTATTTTTCTCAATGCCAAAAAACAAGCATACCTCTTTGCTAATTTATACAACTTGGCACTCCACATTCGAAATTTTTTACTTTCTCTTACATCTATATATGTTAATATATATAGAGAGAAAGTATTGGATTCATGTCAAAAATTCGATGTCGAGATTTTGATGGACCTTCACGTTTTGCTCTTCATTTCGCTACAATTAAATTCTTAAATAAAAGGAAAATCAAATTAATCTTTAAATAAAATAATATTTTTTGTTTAAATATCAATTTTCTTTAATTTGAGAATAAGATAACATATCTTTAAAAAATTTTAAAAATTCCAATTGCTCTTCGTGTCGATTTCAATATTTCTGGAGATTCATTACTGAAATTGTTTTAAAGAAAATATGGATGTAAAAATAAGTTTCCATCTCTAAAATAAGAGAAAGAATAAATCACATTAATTTTTATCTTGACTGTATATGTAGGCCTATACCATCAGCTATCACATGTGGAAAAATATTATATTTTTCTTTTCAGTAAGAACTTCTTTTAGTTCTCTGGAAATGTGAAAAATATATAAATTAATTTTTATAAATTTATAATCTTTTTTAATTTGTCTTCTTACCTTTCAAAATGACATGAATGGCCAATGTTCCTTGTATTCATTTATTAATATTAAAATTAAAGTGGCTTCTTCAGGCCAATGTGTTTTTACAACTAAAATTTATAATGAATATAATTGAAAAAATTAAATAGAATATAAGATTACATCTATATAAAAAAAAAAATAAAAATAAAAATAACAGCTAACCTTATCATTTTGTTTTGGCTTGTTTTTATAACGTTGGCCCTTAAATAAATAAAAATAATTAATAATAATAAAGAAAATTAATGAAAAAAATGAAAATAAAACTTAAAACTTACTTCTTTTTATCGATAATAAATCCAAATATCGAAGGGATGAGAGAAAATAGCGACAGAATTAAAGGTGGTCATCTATTAAAGCTTTGGCGCTGAGATCGCACTGTTTTTAATTTTTACCCGAGAGGATTAGAAGGTTCAAACCAGTACTTCCCGAGTCAAATTCTAACGCCTGGCTTGAACCTTTTAGTCCTCAATTGAAGACTGCAAGGTTCAAACCAGGCGTTCAAGTACTGGTTTGAACCTTCTAATTCTCCTGGCAGGTTTAGTAGGCTCAAGCCAGGCTTTCAATTTTGACTCAAATACTGGTTTGAACCTTCTAATTCTCCTGGTAGGTTTAGTAGGCTTTAACCAAATTTTAATCCTATCAAATAACAAAGGAATTGAGGACTAAAAGGTTCAAACCAGGCGTTCAAGTACTGGTTTGAATCTTCTAATTCTCCTGGTAGAATCAGTAGGCTTTCACAAAATTGTAAATAAATAACATCCCATTAAATAACAAGGGAATTCAGGACTAAAAGGTTCAAACCAGGCGTTCGATTTCGACTCGGGATGAGTCTGAAATTTTATATTTATTTTGCCGAAATGCTTGCCATCTCAAAATTCAGTAGTACAGCCGTAAACAACATGAGCGATCTACAAGACCTTAGTATTGTGTATGAAAATATAGCCCAATCAATAAATATACAATAAATTATAATGGGATGGATATAAAAAAAAAAAAATCCTATTATGTAATTAAAACTTAATTGTCCAAAAAATATTTATTGTAATAATTTAATAAAAATTCTCTAAGGGCGGGGAAGGGAAAAAAAAGAGTGGATAAAAGAATAGGGAAAAAAAACAACTAATATTAAATATTCAAATGTAAAAATAAAAGATTATCCTCTCTTATTATGAAAATAGTTTATATATACACACTAATAAAATCATATTAATTCATTCGACCTCGAAATACTAGAGTCTTCAAGCATAGGCGTAGCCAGGGGGGGGGGGGTTGGGGGTTCAAACCCCCCCCCCCCCCATGGGACCCAAGCCATGACTAGATATTTAATACAAATTATAATTCACATAGGGTAAGAGAAAGTAAAATATAATAATTTACTCTAGCTAAAAAAACAAACCAAAATGATTTATAAATACCTTAAAATAATCTTAAATTTTTGAAAAAAATTTCTTGATCCCCCCCATCAAAAATTTCTGGCTACGCCAATGTCTTCAAGTAAATATAAATTGGTTAAAACGTTGCTACACTGGCATGTCAAATAACCTGACGAATTGACATCATTTTTGTATGTATCTTGCTATTTTTTGGTTTTTTTGTTTTTGTTAACTCTTGTGTGAATTAAGGTTTATTACAATAAAATTGTTTGACTGATCGTAGGTCCTGATGAAGAGTGCGATCGGCACTCGAAACGTCGACAAAAAAATGGATTTTTGTTTTATTTTTCACCTTGGCTGCCCTTGTAACGCATCCTCATATCATAATATCCAGTCATCAAGAAACAACTAGTTTATATTTAAGTTAGACACCCCCCTGGAGCGAGAAAATAAGCTTTTGAACAAAATCAGCCAAAGAGTACTAGTACTTTACTAGTACTTTTTCAGTTTTTTTTCGATTTTCTCAAAATTCACTTTTACGATTTTCATTAAAATTCATAAATCAATTATTTTTTAGATGCTCTTTAAAATGTATATTCTCATTTTGCTATTGAAATCTTCTGAAGACCACTTTACTCTTGTACTTCATAGGAAAGATAGGAGAAATGGTTGCCATGGTAACAAAATATAAATATTTTCCCATACTTATAAATTTTACATCATGTCTTGAATTCTAATATATCGGCGGAAACTAAATATATCTCGACACAAAAAAATCTGGTGTAACAAACACAGAAGACAACATTCGATTACCGAAGGTAAGTGTGCTGTGCAAATAGTCATACCAGATTTTTTTGAAATAGAATGAGATCTAAGGGATATTGAAAAGAGAATAATAAAATAGTAAAGAATAAATACTACACTTTTTTTTACTATTTTTTATTTGTCTCTCCCATCCAAGAGAGAGAATTATTTATTTTTGTTACTTAAAAACAAATGAAATCATTCTCTCTGGGTCTAATGAATCACTTTTATTTAGTCGATAGATTTGCGATGGAGATAATAGAATATGTTTTTAGAAAAGAGTTTAATTGTTATTTCCAAGAATAGAAGCCTCTCTCGCCGGCTGGCGACAATGCCTGGAGGGGGGTGCAGGCGCGTGGAGGGGGGTGCAGGCGCCTCCTCCCCTCCGCGCGTCGTTTCTTAAGCTGCAATTAAAATACGATAGACAAAATAAAATCTCTGAATATTCAATTGCCTACAACTCGCAAACTACGGCCCCGAATTTTACGGGATTTTTTTTAATAAGCTCAGAAATTTATAGAGAAAATGCAGATTAGGATAAAACTGTAGTTTTTTTACTTTCTCGTATAGTATATAAAGAGAAAGTATTATTATTAGGGCAATTTTTAGTTATAGACCATATTTTTCTATTAATTATTTATTAAAAAATATATATACTATACTGTACAACGTTTCGAGTATTTATTGTATTTTGCACAGTACTTGAGAACGGCTGCAGAATAAGTAGTCGAAACGTTGTACAGTACAGTATATATATTTTATAATAAATAATTAATACAAAAGTGTGGCCTATGACTAAAAATTGCCCCGGGGCTTGGCGTAGTTGGTAGCGCACCTGCCTTGTATACCGAACGTCGCGGGTTCGGACTCCAGGCAGTCCGATGATTTTATTTAAGCCATTTGGATACCAAATGTCTTAAATAGAAATGCCTGGACCCCCAATAGATATTATCATATATAACGGTTATCGTCAAAGTCTTAAATGGAATGCCGGAAAGACTATTTGAAAGTGTGAATGTTAAAAAAAAAAACATTGCGTACAACTCGCAAAGTACGGCCCCAATTAAATAAACAAATGGTTTATAAATTTTTCAAATTCAAATAAATATCTCGACACAAAAAAATCTGGTGTGACAAGCACAGAACACACCTTTCGAATACCAAAGGTAAGAGAAAGTTGTGTGCTGTTCGACCAGTCATACCAGATTTTTTAATACTCTATCTATAATAAAAAAAAGACTAAAAAGTTTAAAATAAGAATATAATAAAAAATGCTTTTATTTAAATTGAACTAAAAAGAGAGAAATAATTATTCTTGTTAAAATTGTTGAATATTTATTTACACTTTTATTTCAAGTCATAAATATTCACGCTTTTATTTTTTATTTTTAGGAAGAGAATTAGCTTTTGGTGCCAAAGGGCGAAGATTCGGATACTGTTCTAGGCAAAAAATTCATTTCAATTGAATTGGATACCAATCAATTGAAATAAATAGACAGGGTTGCCGAAAAAGACCTTAAATAAATAAATAAAAATAAAAAATACACTAAATGGTTTAATCCAAAAATAAAACTCCGCAATCTAATTATTCTCAGTTCAAAGGTGGTGGTTAGGCCAGTAATTCTAACCGTTTGCCAACCAAATTCTATCTCTACTCATCATCATTTAATATAACTCGTAAGGGGTGCTTAATTTTATAATTTAAAACACCCACGGGATAGAATGGGAGCTTGACTTCCTCATTTTTCTGTTTACGAGTTTAAAATAAATAAACTGAAATTGAAATTTACTTAATATTGTATTGGGCGTTTTATAAAAATCACCTTCAAATTTTGTACACATAGAAAAAAAAAACCCATAAAAATCCGTCAAGCAGTTTCTTAGTTAATTCGTTTTTTTTTTTATTATAAATAGTGCGTAAATATAGAAAAGTTAATAATTAAATCTCACAATTATTATTTCATATTTGCTAATATAAATATTAAATTTTATTTTTCAAATTATTTATTTAATTCAATTAATATTTGGAATTTTATTAAAATCTTTTTTTCGGCTCGTTAATTCGATATTTATTTACTTGAGTAGCTTAGTATTTATATTTCACTCAATTCAATTCCCACTTTGATACATAAAATATTGCTAACTAGAAGGTTAGTTGAAATTATTATTACTAATCTCAATCACAAGACAAGAGCAATTTGTATTGAACTAACCTTCAACTCAAATGACTCTCTAATTTGCATAATAGATTTTATATTTAATGCTATAAGTCGAAAATAAAAAAAAAATATTGCCATCATATATTATTAGATATGACCTCTGCTCTGGCTCTTTGCTGCCTCTGGAATTTCTCCAGTATACGGGCTACAAAAGCACAGCTTTAAAAAAAAATATCCAGGCAAACTTCTCTAAAAATAAAAATCCGTTAAGTAGTTTCTAAATCCATTCGTTATAAAATTAAAATTGAAATAATTAACAATTTCAATTCTATAATTGCTATTTAAATGACAAAAATGTGTATAATTATAAAAATTAAAATTTCTGTCATTATTTATAGAATAATAATTATGAGATTTAATTTTTCAATTCTATGTTACGAATAAATTCGTAAACTACTCGGCAGCTTTTTCATATTTGTAGAGAATTTCCAGAGAATGGTTAAATTTTAAAGATATGAAGAAAAGAGCAAAAGCAGAATATAGTTCGAAAAATATTATTTTTTCTTAAATACGCGAACATAAATTTAATATTACATAATTACATTATTTTGTATATATTAAAAAAAATTCAATTTGTTTGTAATCATGTTCGTGTATCACTGAAGATGGTCGCATTTCTAACCGAAACTTCAAATTGAAGTGCTGCTTTTTCTCTTCTTTCTTCGGCTTTATTATTACCGCGGTACGGGATCTGCGGTTAAATTGAAATGCCGCTTATCTGCATCTGTTTTTTCATACTTTACTAAATGAATTTTATCTAAAATTAAAAAATCCTGATGAAATTTTCTAAACAAAAAAAAAAGCCCATAAAAATCCGTCAACTAATTCATGACTTCCGTGAGTTAAAAAAAAAAAAACAAATCTCACAATAATAATTAATAATTTATAATAAATTTTAATAATGAATTAGCTACATTGTATTTTATTTAAATAGCAATTTAGAATAAAATTTAATTATTTATTATTATTTAATAATTTTAATTTCAATTCTCTGTATAGAATTAATATGAAAACTACTTGACGGATTTTCATGGTGTTTTTTACTATATATATATATTTTTTAAAGCTTTGTTTTTGTGTTACGCTTTTGATTAGATGAATTTTCATCAAAGCCTGCAAATGCCCTCATTTTCTGGTCTCTATCCGTGCGTGTGTGGTCCAGCATCGCCATCTCTTCCTTAATATAGCGATAATTTTTTATGAGAGAGTTTAACTATTTATAATACGTATATATTTACGGAAGAATGTTTTTTTTTTTTTTTTTTCTAAACAACATTAAAATAGTTTTATTTTCACCTTCAGGTCTTTGCATATTCATGAGGATAATTATGTATTTTTCTACTTTGAGCTTATTTTTTTCTTTTGATTTTTTTTTTAGAACGTTTTAAACAATATCAAGAATACCCTGGTCCCAAGTAAAATGGATTTTGTAAGAAATCTATTTTAATAACGAATTGACATTTATATAGGCTAATAAAATATTTTTCTTTTTATTCAGGGTAAGGCCACACCGCCATCCCTCACAATAGCTAAAATAATTGATTTATGTGAATTTTAATCTAAAAAAAAAAAAAAATTCTGGCCGCACAGAACACAACTTCCTCTTATCTTCGGTAATCGAAAGTTGTGTTCTGTGCAACATCACGCCAGATTTTTTTTTAATAAGCGCAATTGCGCGGAATTTCTTGTTTTTTTTTTTATATTATATCCAAATGAAGATAGAAATTTGATATTCCATTTGAGAACATCATAGAGAAATTAAAATTTAATGAAATGTCCGCGACATAATAAACAATAAAGTTTTTTTTTTTTTAAATCATGTTTGCCATTAGGATCTAAAGATAATTTATATATTGTATATTTCCTTTCCAATACATAAATATAAATCTTTTTTTTTTTTTTTTTTGTTGCTGTTGTTGCTCGTTCGATATATAAATTTTCAATTAATTAAAATGAATTTTATGAACAAAAGTCATGTAGTTTTTTATTATTTAATATAAATAATTCACATAAAAAGATAGCTAGAGAGAGAAGGAAATGCTTGTTTTCAACTTGTTCTCTCAAATAAAACATTTTTTTTGTTCATAAGAATTTATTTAATTTTGTCTTAATAAAACAAAAATTGAAATAAGTTTTTTTTTTTTTTTTTTTTTGGTAGGTTCCTGTCAAAATAAATACATCCATCTCGCTTTTCGTTTACACTTTATAACGACGCAAAGGGTTGCACTTGTTCGTGATTAATCGCAAACAGATTGATCTCTACCCCACCAGGGGGCAAATAAAATATGTGTATATATAATTGCGGAGTGCCCGTCTGTCTGTTTGTCTGTCACGCTCTGTTTGACCAACTTCTCGTTCAAATTTTGAAACGAGATTTTGCCGTTCTATAAAGTACGTTATGGATAGTCCAGGAAAAACACTCCGGTTCTTGAAATTCTAATAATTTTTTTTTTTTTTTTTTCAAATTGAAACTTTTATTTGATCCCCTCAAATTTTTTCGCTCTTCTATCACCATGTCGCTTTACAAGCCGTGACTGCACAAAGGCCGTGACACTACAAGCCATGACGTCACAAGCGTGACGACAAAAATAGGATCCACGCAACGTTTTTGAAGATCTCCCAAAAAGGGATGGGGACGTAATTAGGGAGAGTGATCTGCTCGCTAAATAAAAAAAAAAAAAATTAAAAATATAAAAAAAAATAAATTTATTAAAAAAAAATCAAAAATAAATTTTATTGAAAAATAATAAAAAAAATAAAAAGGTATGAATTGTTAAAGGGAGATGTCTTCGGTGTGGAAATTGATGTTTCGGTCGCAAGTGGCCGATCTTCGTCCGAACTGCAGTGAAAGCGGACGTTTCTCGAAAATTCGGTTTTCAGTGGTGACCGTCTTCTGCCGAGTGATATGAAATGTTAGCGGCTTTACAACCCGCAAAAGAGTGATGTCATGTGAAGATGCTAGTGGCTTCACAGCCCGCCAGAGAAGGGTTTGCGGCTCCACAGCTCGCCGTCGAATCTTGACGCCAAACCCGTCCGAGGCAAGGTGAGAAGCGGTCCAGAGGGGCGAAGCACGTCGAAGTAATTTTTTAATAAGCCAGATATAACACAGATATATCTGAAAAAATGTTCCAGGCAAGAATCAAACTACGAATTAATGAATAACACTATGTAACAAATTTTCACTTTTGGTATGTTCCTGAAGTGTGTGACCCGTTAGGTCTAGAACAGAAAGGAAATCGCTGTTATTCCAGAAAAACTTTGCTTCAGTGACCAGGACAATGAAATTAGGAAAATCGCGTACAATCGTAAATCTAGAAAAGCTACACATTTCTGAACCTTGTAGAGTGGTTTCCGACTGTGTTTATTTTAGACATAAGCAATTGAAATATAACACTTAGAAGCCAGGAACAAAAATTGTTATTTTGATGGATATACACGTTTTGAGGTCCCCTGAATCAAAAAAAAAGTGGTTTTTGCAATATTGTCTGTCTGTGTATCTCAGAAAGCTAATTATATGTGAAAAACTCATCTAACATTAAAAGCGTATTCTTTTTTTACTATATCGATGATTTGTTACAGTAGTTTGCTAGTTGACTACAAGTGGAGCAACCGGGCCTAGATATATTCTGGATTACAGTTAGGGAATAGATTAACAGTAGTAACGGCACCCATCAGTGTTCGATGGTCAATGGGAAATTTCGTGTCCTTGTAAGGCTTTCACTCACTCTAAACGAGAGAGGGTAGTGAGAGGGTCAGGGTTGCCTCTTCTTCTTCTTCTTCTTCGCCTGTCCTAATCCACTTACTTTACTTGTCAATATCAACTCGTCTTCTTGATTCAATTCAAGGTCCACTCCAATTGGCTAATCCCGGATCAATTCCCACGACGACCCAACAACAACAACAACAACAAAAGGGGTTTCGAAAATATACTCATATTCAAGGTAAGAGAGACAATTCCAAATTTATCTAGTTTGTTCTATCTCTCTATTTGGAGGACAAATATTTTTATCGAAATCAATTCAAAGGGTTAAAGATAATATAGAAAATCTGGTGTGATGGCGCAAAGCACACAACTTTCTCTTACCGAAGGGCGCCGTGCTGGTCGCACCAGATTTTTTGTGTCGAGATATATTTAGTTTCCGATAGCACCTTAGTTTCAAACTTGCATTTTAAATGTTGACTGCTTGAAATAAACTATGGTTATTTTTCAAAATTTTAATCTCATATTTGGACATTTTATACACAATATAGAATCATAATTAAATACAAAATTTCATAAGCATTGAGAAAAAAAATTTTAAAATATTTAAAAATTTTGAAATTAACATGCAAATCCCCATATGGGGATTTAACAATAGCTCTATTGAAGGAAGAGCCGGAAAATGAATTTGAAAATTTGCCTGGGATCCGTGGCCTTTAAGACTATCATTAGCCCTCGGGGCTTGGTGTAGGGGTTAGCTTGCTAACCTCGCATACAAAAAGTCGCGGGTTCGAACCCCAGGCAGTCCGATGATTTTATTTAAGCCATTTGGATACCAAATGGCTTAAATAAGAATGCCTGGACCCCAAATAAATATATATTATTAAACAACGGTTATCGTAAAAGTCTTAAATGGCCTAAGTTGCCGAAAAGACTGTGGGTATGTGTGTTTGAGTGTGAATGAGAAAAAAGTGTGAGTGTTTAAAAAATAAAAGACTATTATTATTGACATTTATCAACAACTCTAGCATCTCGTCACGGAGGGGGGATGTTTTACATCATGAATACTAATATATCGGCGGAATCTACATATGTGTCGACTAGGAATCGACCGAATATTCGGTTTCGGCCAAAAATCCTGGTTTCGGCTAAAAACTAGCCGAAACCTGAATCTGAAAAGATGGGATGAGACTCGTATGCAAAAAAAAAGGTCAAATGATTTGCAAAAGCGGAAACGGTGCCGAAAAAATTTAGTCTCCCTAAAGAAAAAGCTAAAATGATTTCAGGCCGGAAAAAATTTCAAAAAAAAAAATAGTAAAATGATATGAATTTTTTATAGGAAATTCAAGTTTCGGTTTCGGCTGAAAATCTTGTTTCGGTCGGACCCTAGTGTCGACACAAAAATCTGGAGTGACAAGCACAGAACACAACATAGCAAGGGTAAGAGAAAGTTGTGCTCCTTCGGCGGGTTTTCCGTCTATTTAAATAATATTCATATTAAATTATATTCTGAGTTGAAGAAAAGGCGTGAGGAACTTCGATCCTGCGACCCCACACGTTTGCTTTTTTATTTATTTGATTAAATTCTAAAAAAAAAAAAAAAAACTCTGTCCTATTTCGTTTATCTAGAGATAAGCTCTCTATTTCTTTAACTTTGTCATATTATTAATTGTTAAAATTGACAGCGACTTTTTTTGTCAAAAACAGACATTTTACAGACTATTTGGTTAAAAAAGAATAAGCGACTTTTTTTCCGCTCTCTGCTAATAGTATTAGATTACTTGCTAATTCACTCTTTGCTGCTAGTATAGAAGATTCCTGGTAAATTAAGAGAAAAAAGGAGAGGGTGTCCCTTTGCCCCCCCCCCCCTCTCCCTCCACATTAGAACGAAAACCTGGTCCCAGTCAAAGAGGGTGAAAAACGCAATCACTCTCTAATTTCCGGCGATTTACAACAAAACCAGTTTATTTTTAAGTTTAATTATTATTTCTCAATTAATAGACTAATTTTTTTTTCTCTTTAGCCTTCAAGACATAAAAAATAAATCATTTATTTCGGTCGATATGAACGAATTAAAAATAATGGTGGTGTCATTATATTAAATAATTATAAGCAATATCTTTGATTAATTGAGATGTCTCTATGGAGAGCAGAGAAAGAGAAAAAAAAAGAAAAGGAATTCATTCTTCTGTTCATCTGAATGTCAAATTAATTTCCTTTTAATTGATTGACATTCACTCACTTGCTGGTCGAGGGTTTTATTCTAAACCCCCCTAGACACCCCCCCCCCTCCGGGGCCTTTTCCTAATTCTTTTTAAAAAAACACCCACCCACAGTCTTTTCGGCAACTCAGGCCTTTTAAGACTTTTTACGATACTTATATGTTTAATATATCTATTGGGGGTCCAGGTATTCTTATTTAAGTCATTTAGTATCCAAATGGCTTAAATAAAATCATCGGACTGCCTGAGGTTCGAACCCGCGACTCTTGGTTAGCACGCTAACCCCTACACCAAGTCCCGAGGGCGGCTTTTCTTGATTATGAAAAAAAATTATCATTACTATTCCAATCCAGTGCCTGCTTGAGAATTTATTTACATTCATAGAATACATAAATATTTCTCTATACATTTCCTATGGGAGAAATCGTAACTTTAGGAATTAATAATTCAAAAATTATAGGAATTTCGGGATGAAAATAATTTTTCTGTAATTCCTAGAATCCTCTTTAAGCATAAAAAATTTTGTTTCAAAATTTCAACGGGAAGTTGCCCAAATACAGTAGATAGCGTTGTTTTTTTTTTTATTTTATTTTATTTTTTTTTAAACATTCACACTTTTTTCTCTTTCACACTCACACACACATTCACACTGTCTTTTCGGCAGCTCAGGCCATATAAGACATTTACGATAACCGTTATTTATGAATTTATATATATTAGGGTCCAGGCGTTTTTATTTAAGGCATCTGGTATCCAGATGGCTTAAATAAAATCATCGGACTGCCTGGGGTCCGAACCCGCGACGTTTGGTATATGAGGTTAGCACGCTAACCTCTACACCACGCCCCGTGGGCGATAGCGTTGTTAAATAAATAGAATAGCGAATTATATAAATAGATTCATTATAAATCAACTATTTTTTTATATGCCTTTTAAAAAGTATATCAGTAAAATTTTTCGTGAAAATAGTTTGAAGTACACTTTACTGATGTATATCAGATTTTTCAATTTCATTTTCCGGCTCTTTCTTCCATAGAGCCAATATCCCCATTTGGGTATTTACACGTTAACTTCTATCCAAAAGGTGTTCAATTTTTGTGTATAAAATATTCAAATATGAGATTACAATTTTGAAAAATATTCATAGTTTATTAAGCAGTCAACATTTAAAATACACAGAGCCTATGGAAATTTTGAATTAACTAGCCAAGGGGGGGGAAGCGGCGCCCGTTTTCGTTTGCATTCGTGGAATACACAAATGAAAAGAATACATAAATATTTCTATCCTAAAAGTCAAGTGGCCTCTGCAGCCGAAATGACTTAAAAAAAAGGTCCTCTTTATGCATATAAAATTTTATTTCAAAATTCCAACGGGTAGTTGCCTAAATAGAGCGTGACAGACGGACAGACAGACAGACATTAGCAAATTATATATATAGATTGACTTTTTTACTTTTTTCTTGTGAATTGGGGGTGGTCAAGTTAGGAACTAATGTGCTATGGGAAACTAAATATATCTCGGCACAAAAAATCTGGCGTGACAAGCACGGTGCACAACTTTCTCTTGCCGAAGTATAAGTGATTGGAAGCCAATTCAATTTTTGTCGCATAAGACAAGAACTCTACCAGTGTGCAAATTTTTAAGGATTAAATAAAAAGAAAGAAATGCAAGAAGGAAGAGGAAGAGAGAAAATGATTTTGCTTAATAAATCTCTGTTTTTAGAGATGCTAATCTCTACGAGTAATTAAAATAATCAAAGAAGAGGTATTTCTTGAAATTCCTGTATTCTCAAAAGGGCCACCTGCTTTTTTCTCTTTTGCCTCCTCCTCATTCACTCACACCGTAGAGTACAGTATAATGAAAATCTCTCCATTTTATGATGGAGCAACGCCCAAAAAAAAAACAATTATCTGATCCAGATTGACAAGAGAGAGTGTGTGTGTGTGTGTGTTATACAGTATCTCCGGTTTTAATTACCTAGAAGCCCACTGAATTTGTAGCCGATTAACTAATCATTGCTAAATCAAAGCATTTTTATTAGCCTACGATTGCAAACTAACTCTAGCCGGATGTCTCTGACCAATTACAAATCAAATAGCCTAATTTTTTTTTTTTTATATTTAGGTTATTTATCCTAAATCCGTGCCTTTTAGAAAAATATCCTCCCCTTCTACAGAACGTTTCCATTATTCTTTTCTTCTTTATTATTTTCTCTTACCCTATATGGACCCTGTTATGCAAATGTGTGTCAAAGGCCAAAAAATTCAAAATTGAGTTAAGCATGGAATATTGTTTCAAATGCTATAATTAATAATATTTTTTATGAAATATGTCATAAAAAAATTTATATTTAATGTAAAAGCTTAAAATTATTTTTACAATATTTCAATGCAGGATTTTCATTTTGCAAAAATGATTTATGTTCCTAACACGTTGTTTTTTTTTATGATGTTAACAACCAATAAAAACTTATTTAACCTATAATATTATATATTGTTTACCTTAAATAAACCAAAATCCTTTTTTTTGAAAAATGAGAAATGAATTCGTAGATGTTAAAATTTAATTTTTTGATATTATTCCTGATAATGGAGATGAGGATTAGCGCGATTTCGATATTAAGTCAATTTCATTATAACTTTGATTTACTGTTGCCATGTTCACTTCCATTCAGGAATTAATTGATGAGAAAATTTTGTTATCACTTTGTATTTAATTTTAAAACGTTAATACTATTTAAAATTTATTAATGCAATTTTGATAAAAGGTTTCTACGCTACTAGTATTAAATGTAACCATAAAAGAACTTTAATAATATCTCCGTTTTAATTTTTGAAGAGACTTTGAAGCATATTTGCAAATATAATTGAACTTGGAGAATTTTGCAATCATGTGTCAAGGGACTTTGAAGCATTTTTGCAAATATATATTGGACTTAGAGAATTTTGCAATAATAATTTTTTATATTTTATTGGTTTTCTCTAAATTAGTCGTATTTTTAGAGATAATTTATGAATATCTGCCATAATTATAGTATTTACTTGCACAATTGACAAAAAAAAAAATGATATATAATCTAATCAAAACAATTTAAATCAGAAAAACTTTAATGTTGATTTTCTTAAAACTCGATGTCTGGTCTTTGACACACATTTGCATAACAGGGTCCATATATGAAATGGATGATATGTGAGAAAGTATTGAGATCATGTCGAGATTTTGACGGATACCACTTTTTTGAATTCAGGGGACCTCAAAACGTGTATATCCGTCAAAATTTCGACATGATCTCAATACTTTCTCTCTCTATATATATTAACATACAATTAAGTAAAAAAACTCGACTAAATACGCGAATAAATCAAACAAAAATGACAATTTCTTTAAAAGAACTTGTTATAAATATTAAAAGATCCAGGATTTATTTATTTCTTAATTTACATTCAACTTTTTGGCTTGAGAGGCTCAATTTAGAGCAGATTAGAGTTCTTACATTAAGAGATTTCTATTTTTTAGACTGTCTTGATTTATCTGTTTATTTTTTTTTTTTAAATAACAGGTATTTGGATTGAATAGAACGATTCTATTAACACCTAGCAGCTTTTCATTATTTATTTTCCAAAGCTGTGAATCATAATAAAAAAAAATACTTTTTTCTAGAAAACTATTAATAACAAATCTCTTTTAATCTTTATCTTTAAAAAAATCCCTCAAGTTGTTTCGAAATAGGTGCGTCACAAATAATAGAAATTTGTTAGTAGAGGAGAGGTTAACCATCAACCGTAGGCTCTAGTTGAAACATTATGGATAAAGTTTTGTTGAAGAAATATGAAAATTTAAAAATTCAAATTAAGAAGACTACGAGTACATTCAAAGGTTTATTAAAAAATCTGGTGTGACTGGCGCACAGCACACAACTTCTCTTACCCTTCGGTAAGAGAAAGTTGTGCACTGTGCTGGTCACACCAGATTTTGTGTCGAGATATATTTAGTTTCCCATAGCACCTTAGTTTCAACCTTGCTTTTTAAATGTTGACTGCTTGAAATAAACTATGGTTATTTTTCAAAATTTTAATCTCATATTTGGACATTTTATACACAATAGAATCATAAATAAATACAAAATTTCATAAGAATTGGAAAAAAAATTTTTAAATGCGTAAAAAGTTCCAAAGGGGACCGACCCCCTTTTGAATCGAAATTAACATACAAATCCCTATAGGAAATTAACATTAGGCAGAGGCGTACCGAGGCAGTTGGGGGCCTGGGGCGGAACTAGAAGAGGGGGCCTTATATTGAATTTTTTTTTTTGGGGGGGTGGTCATCTTTAAATATCCCTCTCTTCCATACACAAAAACATTTTTAAAATACCGTATATCCCTGAACCCCAAGGGGTAATTTTCATTAAATTTTCTTTTTTTATCTAAATTTTCCCATTTTTACTTGAGCCCTGAGGGCCCCGGGGCCTCTCAAAGAGAAATTTTCATTAAATTTTGTTTTTACTTGAGCCCTAAGGGCCCCGGGGCCTCTCAAAGAGAAATTTTCATTAAATTTTGTTTTTTTTATCTAAATTTTCCCATTTTTACTTGAGCCTCAAGGGCCCCGGGGCCTCTCAAAGAGAAATTTTCATTAAATTTTGTTTTTTTTTTTAAATTTTTCCATTTTTACTTGAGCCTCAAGGGCCCCGGGGCCTCTCAAAGAGAAATTTTCATTAAATTTTGTTTTTTTTATCTAAATTTTCCCATTTTTACTTGAGCCTCGAGGGCCCCGGGGCCTCTCAAAGAGAAATTTTCATTAAATTTTGTTTTTTTATCTAAATTTTCCCATTTTTACTTGAGCCTCAAGGGCCCCGGGGCCTCTCAAAGAGAAATTTTCATTAAATTTTGTTTTTTTTTATCTAAATTTTCCCATTTTTACTTGAGCCTCAAGGGCCCCGGGGCCTCTCAAAGAGAAATTTTCATTAAATTTTGTTTTTTTTATCTAAATTTTCCCATTTTTACTTGAGCCCTAAGGGCCCCGGGGCCTCTCAAAGAGAAATTTTCATTAAATTTTGTTTTTACTTGAGCCCTGAGGGCCCCGGGGCCTCTCAAAGAGAAATTTTCATTAAATTTTGTTTTTTTTATCTAAATTTTCCCATTTTTACTTGAGCCTCAAGGGCCCCGGGGCCTCTCAAAGAGAAATTTTCATTAAATTTTGTTTTTTTTATCTAAATTTTCCCATTTTTACTTGAGCCTCGAGGGCCCCGGGGCCTCTCAAAGAGAAATTTTCATTAAATTTTGTTTTTTTTATCTAAATTTTCCCATTTTTACTTGAGCCTCAAGGGCCCCGGGGCCTCTCAAAGAGAAATTTTCATTAAATTTTGTTTTTACTTGAGCCCTGAGGGCCCCGGGGCCTCTCAAAGAGAAATTTTCATTAAATTTTGTTTTTTTTATCTAAATTTTCCCATTTTTACTTGAGCCTCAAGGGCCCCGGGGCCTCTCAAAGAGAAATTTTCATTAAATTTTGTTTTTTTTATCTAAATTTTCCCATTTTTACTTGAGCCTCAAGGGCCCCGGGGCCTCTCAAAGAGAAATTTTCATTAAATTTTGTTTTTTTTATCTAAATTTTCCCATTTTTACTTGAGCCTCAAGGGCCCCGGGGCCTCTCAAAGAGAAATTTTCATTAAATTTTGTTTTTACTTGAGCCCTGAGGGCCCCGGGGCCTCTCAAAGAGAAATTTTCATTAAATTTTGTTTTTTTTATCTAAATTTTCCCATTTTTACTTGAGCCTCAAGGGCCCCGGGGCCTCTCAAAGAGAAATTTTCATTAAATTTTGTTTTTACTTGAGCCCTGAGGGCCCCGGGGCCTCTCAAAGAGAAATTTTCATTAAATTTTGTTTTTTTTATCTAAATTTTCCCATTTTTACTTGAGCCCTGAGGGCCCCGGGGCCTCTCAAAGAGAAATTTTCATTAAATTTTGTTTTTTTATCTAAATTTTCCATTTTTACTTGAGCCTCAAGGGCCCGGGGCCTCTCAAAGAGAAATTTTCATTAAATTTTGTTTTTACTTGAGCCCTGAGGGCCCCGGGGCCTCTCAAAGAGAAATTTTCATTAAATTTTTTTTTTTATCTAAATTTTCCCATTTTTACTTGAGCCTCGAGGGCCCCGGGGCCTCTCAAAGAGAAATTTTCATTAAATTTTGTTTTTTTTATCTAAATTTTCCCATTTTTACTTGAGCCCTGAGGGCCCCGGGGCCTCTCAAAGAGAAATTTTCATTAAATTTTGTTTTTACTTGAGCCCTGAGGGCCCCGGGGCCTCTCAAAGAGAAATTTTCATTAAATTTTGTTTTTTTTATCTAAATTTTCCCATTTTTACTTGAGCCTCGAGGGCCCCGGGGCCTCTCAAAGAGAAATTTTCATTAAATTTTGTTTTTTTTATCTAAATTTTCCCATTTTTACTTGAGCCTCAAGGGCCCCGGGGCCTCTCAAAGAGAAATTTTCATTAAATTTTGTTTTTTTTATCTAAATTTTCCCATTTTTACTTGAGCCTCGAGGGCCCCGGGGCCTCTCAAAGAGAAATTTTCATTAAATTTTGTTTTTTTTATCTAAATTTTCCCATTTTTACTTGAGCCTGGAGGGCCCCGGGGCCTCTCAAAGAGAAATTTTCATTAAATTTTGTTTTTTTTATCTAAATTTTCCCATTTTTACTTGAGCCTGAAGGGCCCCGGGGCCTCTCAAAGAGAAATTTTCATTAAATTTTGTTTTTTTTATCTAAATTTTCCCATTTTTACTTGAGCCTCAAGGGCCCCGGGGCCTCTCAAAGAGAAATTTTCATTAAATTTTGTTTTTTTTATCTAAATTTTCCCATTTTTACTTGAGCCTCAAGGGCCCCGGGGCCTCTCAAAGAGAAATTTTCATTAAATTTTGTTTTTTTATCTAAATTTTCCCATTTTTACTTGAGCCTCAAGGGCCCCGGGGCCTCTCAAAGAGAAATTTTCATTAAATTTTGTTTTTTTTATCTAAATTTTCCCATTTTTACTTGAGCCTCAAGGGCCCCGGGGCCTCTCAAAGAGAAATTTTCATTAAATTTTGTTTTTTTTATCTAAATTTTCCCATTTTTACTTGAGCCTCAAGGGCCCCGGGGCCTCTCAAAGAGAAATTTTCATTAAATTTTGTTTTTTTTATCTAAATTTTCCCATTTTTACTTGAGCCTCGAGGGCCCCGGGGCCTCTCAAAGAGAAATTTTCATTAAATTTTGTTTTTTTTATCTAAATTTTCCCATTTTTACTTGAGCCTCAAGGGCCCCGGGGCCTCTCAAAGAGAAATTTTCATTAAATTTTGTTTTTTTTACTTGAGCCTTAAGGGCCCCGGGGCCTCTCAAAGAGAAATTTTCATTAAATTTTGTTTTTTTTATCTAAATTTTCCCATTTTTACTTGAGCCTTGAGGGCCCCGGGGCCTCTCAAAGAGAAATTTTCATTAAATTTTGTTTTTTTATCTAAATTTTCCCATTTTTACTTGAGCCTCAAGGGCCCCGGGGCCTCTCAAAGAGAAATTTTCATTAAATTTTGTTTTTTTTATCTAAATTTTCCCATTTTTACTTGAGCCTCAAGGGCCCCGGGGCCTCTCAAAGAGAAATTTTCATTAAATTTTGTTTTTTTTATCTAAATTTTCCCATTTTTACTTGAGCCTGGAGGGCCCCGGGGCCTCTCAAAGAGAAATTTTCATTAAATTTTGTTTTTTTTATCTAAATTTTCCCATTTTTACTTGAGCCCTAAGGGCCCCGGGGCCTCTCAAAGAGAAATTTTCATTAAATTTTGTTTTTTTTATCTAAATTTTCCCATTTTTACTTGAGCCTGGAGGGCCCCGGGGCCTCTCAAAGAGAAATTTTCATTAAATTTTGTTTTTTTTATCTAAATTTTCCCATTTTTACTTGAGCCCTGAGGGCCCCGGGGCCTCTCAAAGAGAAATTTTCATTAAATTTTGTTTTTACTTGAGCCCTGAGGGCCCCGGGGCCTCTCAAAGAGAAATTTTCATTAAATTTTGTTTTTTTTATCTAAATTTTCCCATTTTTACTTGAGCCCCAAGGGCCCCGGGGCCTCTCAAAGAGAAATTTTCATTAAATTTTGTTTTTACTTGAGCCCTGAGGGCCCCGGGGCCTCTCAAAGAGAAATTTTCATTAAATTTTTTTTTTTTTATCTAAATTTTCCCATTTTTACTTGAGCCTGAAGGGCCCCGGGGCCTCTCAAAGAGAAATTTTCATTAAATTTTTTTTTTTTATCTAAATTTTCCCATTTTTACTTGAGCCCTGAGGCCCCCGGGGCCTCTCAAGAGAAATTTTCATTAAATTTTGTTTTTTTATCTAAATTTTCCCATTTTTACTTGAGCCTCAAGGGCCCCGGGGCCTCTCAAAGAGAAATTTTCATTAAATTTTGTTTTTTTTATCTAAATTTTCCCATTTTTACTTGAGCCTCAAGGGCCCCGGGGCCTCTCAAAGAGAAATTTTCATTAAATTTTTTATCTAAATTTTCCCTTTTTTACTTGAGCCCTGAGGGCCCCGGGGCCTCTCAAAGAGAAATTTTCATTAAATTTTCTTTTTTTTATCTAAATTTTCCCATTTTTACTTGAGCCCTGAGGGCCCCGGGGCCTCTCAAAGGGAAATTTTCATTAAATTTTTTTTTTTTTATAATATATGGGGGCCTATGCCGGCTCGGGGCCTGGGGCGGACCGCCCCCCCCTTGCTCCCCCCCCCTCGGTACGCCACTGCATTAGGGCCTATGAGAGAAGGCGGAGAGACAGGCGATAATGTTTGCAAGTGAGAGAGAGAGAGAGAGAGAGAGAGAGAGATATGTTTTCTCCGAAACAATTAAAGACAGAAATAAAATAAAAATAAATAGGAATTTAAATAATAATTGATTTTTTTTTTTTTTTATATATAAAAAACATTCGCACTTTTTTTCTCATTCACACTCACACACACATACACATAGTCTTTTCGGCAACTTAGGCCATATAACACTGACGATAACCGTTGTAATTAATATATCAATTTGGGGTTCAGGCATTTTCTATTTAAGCCATCTGGTATCCAAATGGCTTAAATAAAATCATCGGACTGCCTGGGTCCGAACCCGCGATGTTTGGTATACGAGGTAGGCACGCTACCTACTACGCCACACCCGGGGGGCATTATTATAGGTTGAATATTAAATGATTTTTACATTTTTAGATTAAAAAAAAATTACAATAGAACGTTTTTTTGCATTTTCTATAAATATAATTAATCGAAATAAAAAAAAAAGCATTCTATTATGTAAAATGCTCACGAATTTCAAAAAATACTTTAAAATGTCTCAGTAGTTTCAATGCGCCCTCTCTAATCAATTTATCACCAAAAACCCTTCAATATAATAAGAGAGAGCTTCTTTCTGAACCTGTTGACTGACTAATTGCCTATGCAAGTAACGTGATGAACTTCAATGAGGCCATAATTACACACATCGGACATCGGTCGATAAAAAAAAAGTGCTTGACTGGCCGGTTTACTCAAGAAGAAGTCAACGATGTTGTTGTTGTTGTTGTCCTAAGAGGAGATGGATTTTGACGCGTTGCCACCGCCACTGGCGTATAATGAAAAATCGAGTGAGAGATGAAGGAAAGAAGAAAAAAATAAAGAGATTCTTTGACACAATCGTTCGTTATTTATCTTTAATCCATTCTAGTCGTCGTTTGGCGTTAACTGGACTACTTGAAAATATTTTAATTAAATTAAAAAAAATCTGGTGTGACTGGTCGCACAGCACACAACTTTCGATTACCGAAGGTAAGAGTGTGTATAGGCGAAAACGAAATATATCTCAACACGAAAAATCTGGTGTGACAAGCACAGAACACAACTTTTTCTTACCTTCGGTAATCGAAAGTTGTGTTCTGTACTTGTCACACCAGATTTTTTTAATTTAAATTTTAACCATGAAAATTATTTTTTTTTAGAATTTTAAGGTTGGAGCGCAAAGGGCCCGGGCCCCGGGGACATAGCCCCTTTAACGGGACATACTCCCACTTTGAGGAGTACCACTCCTCGACTTCTTCAGTCTAAGTATCTTGCAGGAACCTTAACTTCTCTTCCCCGCCTGGTATTCAGCTTCGGTCGCAACATCTTCTCCTTGGTTCCCGGAAGTAACTTCAATTTTCGATTCTTCTCCAGGATTGACAAATTTTAATTCCAATGGAAACATTCTTTGGATATGTCTGCAGACACTAGCGTAACGTTTTTTAGCTGCCCCCCCCCCCCCCGCAAACCTTTATTTCGGGCTCCATTAATAGACCATACAAAAAGAGAAATTTTCATTGTTTTTTTCCCGTTTTTATAGGAGGAGAGAAATTTTCATTATTTTTTTTTTTTTTTTAATCTAAATTTTTCCGTTTTTATCGGAGCTACAGATTTTCAGCCGGGTCCGGCCTGTGGGCCCCCGCATCGCGGGGTCTGCGGGGGCGTAGGTTACGCTACTGTCTGCAGAGTATACCGTCGGCGGTTTTCAGATAGACGACTCGTTGGTTGCCGTCTCTTCCTTCAACCAATCGTTCCACTAGAGCGAGCGGGCCAGTTTAGCTTCTTCCGATCATCAGATCCTATGAGCACTATGTCTCCGATATTTATCTTCTTTTCTTCCTTTGATTTTTCATTCGGCAGGAAGAGCTGACTCAAATACTCTTGATGAAATCGTTATCTGAGCTCTTCTTTTATTCTTTGTCTATGCTTTGCCCTCTTCCCAAAAGAAAACTCATAGACTAGGAATACCTTCTTCTTTTATTTCTTGAAAGAACATATTAGGAGTAACAGGAATGGGATCTTCGGACTTTGTTGTAATCTTGCTATCATTTTCATGTATTAATGTTACTTTTTTAATTAAAATCAGAAGAAATATAATTATTGTGCCTCAGTTCCATTATATTTATAATTTTCGGGTTAAATAAAGTAAATATTTTAACAAGTAAAATTTTTATTTCAAAGAAACCCATTTTTTTTTTTTTTTTTTTTTTTTTTGGAATGGGTGCATAAGGTCCGAAGACCTATAATGACCAATAGTCACATGCAGCCAGGAAGAAAATATTCTTGCTTCAAGATTGTAGAGAAACCAGAGCCAAAGATCTTCTGTTATATTAATTTTAATTTATAACAGCCCCCCTGCCCCCCCCCCCCTTGTCTGCGGCCCTAATTATATCCAATTCTTTTTCATTATAATTATCGAGTCTAACGAATTGTTTCTTTTTCATTCTATCAACATACAAATCATTCAAGAGATCAAGGTGTAGGTCAAATCAAATAACTAGGTCGTTACAAATAAATAAATAAATACCTACACTAAAAATATTTTAAATAAATTTATATATATTTCCCAGCTATATAGACATAATGGTTTTAAATAAATCATTAAAAATAAAATAGTTATTAGCAAGCAATGTCAATAAATCATTTGTTTTAAAATCATTTATGACTTCTAAATGAGAGAGAGAGAGAAAAAAAAACCATTAAGGTAAGAAACATTTGCTTTGCCTGTTTTTGGAATTCGTTCAATTTATTATATTAAATGGGAAAATAAATCATTTTTTGTTTAACATTGCATTATTTATTTCCTTACAGTTTAAATTGATTAGAAATCGTTTTATTTTTGGGAATATTTGAGAAAGTAATGCAACTTAAAAGGCTAAAAATATACACACAATTTTATTAACTCTAAGGGGCTTCAGCAGGCAAAGCAGTTCGCATGTTTTTGCCAAGAGATGGCGATAAGGGTCAAAAACTCAACTATTACCAAAATTTGCCAACAGATGGCAGGAAGCTATATTTGGACCTTGTTACGCAGTAGTGTGCCAAGCGCCAGCTACCGAGTCTTGAGAAAATTAACATTAAAGTTTTTTGTTTTCATTGGATTATATATAATTTTTTGTTGTCAATTGTGCAAGTAACATTAAATATAAATTTTTTTAGGACATATTTCATAAAAAATACTATTAATTAAAGCATTTGAAACAATATTCCGTGCTTAACTCAATTTTATTTTTTTTTTTTGGTGCTTGACACACTAATGCATAACAGGGTCCATTTAATCTCATGTATTTGTTTGATTTTCGTTCATCTTTTAATAATGAATAAATTATAAATATTATTATATATCATTTATAACAGCATAAAAATTTATAAATTATAAGTGATCTAATAATGCCGGCTATTAGACTATCCTGCCATCTTTTGCAAAAGCATTAATTTATGATAAAATTAAAATTAAAAAAAATTAATTAATAAATAAAATAATAATAATATTAATAATAAAAATAATAATAAATTAAAATAAAATAAAATAAATGTTTTGAAAAATAATTATAAATTATCACACCGAAAATCCCGTGTCGACGAGTGTAGCTAAGGCAAATTTAAGGAAACTTGAAGATAAACCTCGTTCTAGAATCTATATAATTCGCTAATGTCCATCTCTCTGTCAGCTCTGTTTGACCAACTTCCCGTTGGAATATTGAAACGAAATTTTACAGTCTTATAGAGGACGTTATGGAGAGTCCAGGAAAAATACTCGGATTCCGAAATTCCTATAACTTTTTGAGTTATATATTCCTAAAGTTACGATTTCTCCTATAGG